>CM050323.1:5290449-5475043 GCA_027475135.1 Bactrocera correcta | reverse complement strand
GCTCCCCCTTGAAGGCTTATGAACATCTTTTATGTGCCTTGCGCCCCGAAAGTCATCAGCATAAAATACTTGCTAAACATACACTTACATTTAGCCAGGTGAATATAATATCAGTCGTAAATATGTAGAGCGGCAAGGCGACAAGCATGTCCCAGTACCCCTAGTAAACAGTTTAAAGCAATTCAGAGAGGTGAAAAATTGCGCATTGATAAAGGGAGACTAAGAATTTAAATGAAAATGAATAAACATTAGCTAAACCGGAATCATTGTTTATATAACACAATTCCATTTAAATTTCCAACGGACTTCTTGCGGTGATATGGACGCAGGTCCCTTACGACGGTGTGCTGATTTAGGATGCGCAACAGCTGGCCTAAAGAAATTCATTTCAGCAAAAGAGAAACCTTAATAAAGGCAACAGCGGAAACCCAACACGAAACAGTTACTTTTTAGATGGCGTTTGTCACCTGCTGGAACTTTTGTAGTTCTGCAAATGATAATTACTTTATATTCACAATGGAAACCCTTAGTTCATATAAGTTTAGTTGTGTGTGTAGAATAAGCAAATTAAGCCTTCAACAAACGCGAAATCCCACCTGTTTTTATTCAGAAGCGCAGCTCAACAGATGAGCATTCGTGGAATAATTTCGCTTTTGTTTGAAACTCATTTTGGCAATGATAATAAAATTATTTTAATGTCACAAACACCTGTGCAATATCTAAGAGCAAATACGAATAATTTCAAGACTAAAAACAGGTTATAATTTCTAACGCATTTTAATTAAAATGTATCGGAAACAATGAATTGTCTTAGGGTTTACAAAATCCAATTTTTTTTTTTGCAACGCATTAATTACATTCTAAATAGTTAGTTTAAGACACTTAAAATTATATGAGAAATTAAGCTGTTGACTTAGACATAAAATAAATCGAAAGTTATTGAGATTCAATGCTATCGTGGTAAAATATTCATAACAAAATTACACGTCTTTGATTCGCCATTTCCCCACTCACTAGCCTTAAATGCTGCTTTCTTAGCTAAACAACAATTATTTGTCAAAAACAATAATAAAAGTAAGCTTCTTTTAAACAAAATGGTCCATTTTTCATTCAACACTTTAGGAGTTAAAGATAGTCAGAATTTAAAACAAATCGGATTTGCATTTTCTTTTGGATTTACACGAGGTTTAACAAATTATTCTCTGGACACTGGAACATTCGTTAAAAATTGAAATTCGTTTTTATCAAACCCTTTATGTTTTTTTGAACTGGCGACCTTTGTAGCTTGAAAACTGCTCAGTTAATTTTCATGAATTTAATACATACTTCTTTTTAACATAAAAAACTAGTGAATTATCGACAGTTTTTTTAACACATTTTGACAGCTTTAGAATTTAAATTTAAAAAAAAACAGTGCTTTAATTAATCATTGTTTTTGGACCCTCCTTTACTTCCAATATATATGTACATATAGGTATATGTGTGTTATACCTACATTGCCGAAAGGCACTCGTTTTAACTGCTTTCAGGCAATAAAGGTATATACTAAGTTACCGTCTTTCTAGTCTAGGTAGGGATCAGCGTTTCAAGGTAAGAAAAATACTTTTACACATTTTTTTCTTAAATATGAATTGAGTTATTTTATTCGGACCATTTGTACATTATTCAGCACATTTTGATAATATGGGGTAATTTTTTTCGTAACTTTTTGGTTCATAAACTTTAGACGCGTTTTTCTCAAAACAAATTTTTCAACGTCCGTGTCACTGTCAATTCAAAACTACCTCATCGAATGATTTCAAATTTTATACACACTTTTCACATATAAAACACTTCCCCCCATCGTTAAGTAATTTTCTTTTACATTAAGAGTGTTTTCCACCCACAAAATGGCAGAATTTTTTAGTGGCAAATAACAGTTTACGCTTTAAATGCTCGCCAAATTTAAACAAAAAGGAAAATATATGTATATCAGAGAACGTTGGGGGAAAGATTTGATAGTAATTTGACTAAGTTTTCTTGTTTTATTTTATTTTCAGATAATTTCCAGCCCAGTTATAGTGAACACCGCAAAAAGTTTCCTTTCCAAGACGTTTCGGGGGGAAACTCTGTTACCGTCTTAGACTTCAATATGTCTGCATTAAAAAATTACTCTATATTATCAAACGTGTGCTAAAAAGGACCGAATAAAATGACTCATGTAGGAAGACCGATCCGTTTCGTGGTTGCGTCCGAACTGACTCTTCTTTATTTTTTTTCACTTTTATGTCGCCAGTTACAAGTTTAAAAATTACATCAAAGGGTTTCTTATTCGAGTAACATTAAAATAAGGTAACGATACAACATAATACAGTAATCACATTTATATTGCTACACTCAATTCATATTTAAGAAATAAATTCGCAAAAAAAAAATTTTTTGTTCCTTGATACCCTAACCCCTATCTTAATTTCGAATTTTTATAAACTTAAATTTCTGTGGTTTTCCAGAAGATATGAAAACAAATTTCTGAGGTCCCATCTTATTTAAAAAAAAAACCAAAAAACTAGATTTTTAATTAATAAAACAAATTCCTTTGTCCGATTGAGTTGAGAAAAATCTCGAAGGATTTGGTTGGAGTTGAAACTGGATCAACACCAACTGCCATTATATTTAAAATTATCTTTTATTTTCCTCAAATTTTGACAAGTGAAAAAAGAAAATAAAGTTGAAAAAGTAGCTGAAATATTCAGCTATATCCACTTTATCTAGAGAGTACACGGGTTATTAGACAGAGCTGATACGTGAATATTTTTTGGCAAGCACTTAAATCTTGAAAGACATTACCCGAATTGTTTAGTGGCCTTCTAAATAATTAGAATTTTAAGCATCAGAAATAGTTATTATTTGAACCAAATAATTGTTAATACTAAGTAGCTGTGATAGTATCGAGAAAGCTCCAAACATTTTACATAACTATTTAATTAAGCTTTAAGCTGTCGGATTGAATGAACTTCGAAATCATACACAGTGCATTAGCGGTAATTAACAAAATTTGTGTATTTTATGTTAACTATGTTAGCTTTTGCTTGTTGCCGTTGCTGGCAACACATTTCCCCCATTAAATTTAATGGTTTCATGTTTTTCGTAAATATTTGTTTTGTCTATGTACATTGTTCTACTTTATGCGCTTTGTGATTGCCATTACGGCTGCTTTTGTTATTAAACAATTAACATGTTTGCAACATTTGTGCTCGCTATAAAGCTGCCAAAAAATAGAAATATAGTAGAGATAAAAATAGCTCTTTGACGAGAATTTCGGTTTAATTTCATAGTCCGCCGTTTATACAAAAAGTCTATCAAGAGACTTCAGCGTTTTTTACTGCGTTGCACCGAATTCAGTACTTTTTGTTTCAAATTTGCCCCAATAGTTACATTATTATGTGTATGTCTGGTTTAATACCCGACCTATATTTAACCATTAAAGTCAAATTGATTTACGGATATTAATATAATCATCATAACATTGCTTGTAGTGCCCGGGTTTTTCCCAAATAGGGATGATATAACTTCTGATTGCCGTTTGAGCCATTTTTAATATGATATAATTTGTATTTGTTCTTTGTATACATTAATGTTTATAATTTCACAATTGAAATAATTAAGAAAATCCACAAATTACTCATGAACAAGCATTACATTCAGCTAAATAGTCAGTTGGGTGTGGTTTTTGTTCTGGTGAAATCATCGGTCCTTACTTCTTTCGAAAAGAGATGGTGACACGGTTACTGTCAATGTAGAGTGTTTTAGATCGATAGTAACCACCTTTGGATGGCCGCAATTGCAAAAAGTTGATCTTGACAACATCTGGTTCCATCAAGACGGGCTTACGTGCTACTCTTCACTTGCAACAACCGAAGTATTGCGAGAAATAATCGATTATTTCAAGAAATTGTGACATTGAATGGCCTCCAAGAGGTTGTGAGTTGACACAATTACACCACGTCTTTGCGGGGTAATTCGGTCTTAAGCTTTAAAAGCAAATATTGAACGTGGCATTCATGATATACTATATAACTTGATTTACTTGAAAAAGTAATCGAATGGAATTATGGAATTCCTTCCAGCAAAAGAAGTCGGGGAGACCATTTGAATGTACTTTACATTAAATAAAAATTTCTATAATAATTTATATATCAATTAAAGTGTTTTGTTGTTTTTTTTTTTTTTTTTTTGAAGAAGTCATCTCACTATTATTGGAAAACTCTGTATATGGACCCATTACACCCATTTTTGGGGAAAAAATTACAGTGTGTATTTTATAACGTTATATAATACTATCCAATTAATGTTTTGAGATATCATACCCAGCCATTAGTACGAGTATGTACGAAATGAAGTCAATCGGAATTAAGACCATGAAATAGAATATATGGAGACTTTAAAAGAAGCTGATGGTATTTAAAAATACAATATATTGGAGGTGGGTTTGTCAGCATGTTATGAACCAAACTTAGTAAAGTCGTGGTATTATTTATAAAAAATACTAAGCGTTTCAAAATTTTTATTTCCCACCATGAATACTCATTGACTGACTACGAAAGTGAGATTAAGCTTAGTGCTGTCGTTCATTTACTAACCAATAATTTTAATACCCTGAACGGAGTATAATTACATTAAGAGGTTACATGGGTTTACGGGTTGCAAAAAATCTTATTTGTAAGACCTTATTAAATTCTGCAACACCTTCATTGTCTTAAATTTGATGATGTTGATTCGAGTATTAGTTTCGGATATATAGCCTAGAGAAATTGTGTGCTTCAGGTTTTTTTTTCTGATTATAACTATTTGAAAAAAAAATGTCGCGAAATTTTCACTGAAAGTTTAATCTATTTTTTGGAAAACACCATACATTTTTCACTTTAGATGTTTCTGTTAAAATTTCTCCTGACAACGCGGGCGCATCTTTCTCCGAGAGGTCAACGGAAATGGCGTCACAATGGCCGAGTTTATAATATTTTCTTCCAAAAATTTCAGAATTTCTTTGTTAATTATGTATAGTATGTTTGTAATAATAAAAAATTCTAACAAAATATTTAAATTTTTATATGAGAAAAGAAATTGAAAAAAGTACAGTTTTTTACTTGAGAAATGTATGCCTTAAGTTTGACAAGTAGTTTATAACCCTCAGAATAAAATATCGGAGGACCCATAAATTTTTTATATAAACCGACGACCTGAGTTGATTTCGTTATGTTGGTCTGTATGTCTGTCGCTCCGTTTGTCTATATATATATGCAAAATAGTCCCTCAGCGTTTGAGATATCGATCTAAAATTTTGCACAAGTCTTTCTCTCTTTTCACTTGTCGAAATCGCCGAAATCGGACCACTATAGCATATAGCTGCCAAAAAAACTTAAAGAACAAAATATAAGGCCTGTAGGAAAAACTTTTTCATTTTACGGGATAACTTGGTAAAATTTGGGACGACATATTGTCTAAGGCAACAGTGTATTCTCCCAAGGCTGCTTCAGTGCAACCGAAGTTATAGTTTTGTTCAGGTTTTTATTGCTTATAGGCCAATATGTCTTTCGCAAACAGGTATAAGTATACAGTTATAATCTGTTGTTACTAAAAAGTATTAAATAAAGACAGCTTAAAGCAGTGTGACGCATAAATGTTTTTCTAAGCAGTCGCGCGGGGCACTTTATTTAAACTCAGTAAAAGTGTACACTTGGAAGCTAATTCGCCAGCCTCAGTAGGTCATCGTTCAACGGATGTTGGGTCATGTGGCAGCAGTCACTTATCACGTTGCATTGTTCATTCAAAACCCAAATGGAGCAACACTGAGGCCACTTGCCGTTTGCCATTTGCGACCGCGAAATAGCGAGCTTGTTTGCGCGTATACCTCGTACAAGCTCCCAGTGTGTACATATGTATTTATGTGCATACGCATTCTCGCACATTCACCTGAATGTGCGTATGAATTTATTTATTCACGTCATAGAAGTGTGAACGACAGACTTGTTTGATTAGTAGAGTTTTGAGTGTGTATGATATCGATAAACTCGTAAAGCCTAAATATAAGAATGGCTATAACAGACAATATTTCATTACTTGTAAGGGAGAGATATAAAATTTTATTCCTGTCTGCGCTTTTAAAGTTTAGAAACACTGTTTCTTATGAATATCGAACTTTTTTAAATCTCACACTACTAGAGCTTTTTCAATCAAACTCTATAATAAGTTAAGTTAAGTTAGATTATACTGACATGCTGTCAACCCATATATAGACTTACTGGCCTTTGATAGTATCAGATGGAGGCTCAGTTTGATTTGAGTTTAAGTATTCGTCAAACGGGTGGTCAACGCTCCTTATGAACTTTAAGAGAGAGGACAGATATCTAAGGCTAGTTTAAGGTAAGGCTGAATGAAGCACAGGAGGTGTCCCAACTCCTTTCTCATAAATACTTCCCTGCACTTTCTACATGTACGTCGTTACCAATGCCATCCAGTGATTTGATGCCTATATGTTGTGACTTGCAGTTAGGACCCGTCCAGCAATATTTTTGAGACTATCTAAGTAAACAGCATGCGTATTTTTTTCTAAGCTTTTCTACATGATCTTGGCGATCACTCATGTCCTTAAGGTATTTAACACGATTCCGTCTGTCAGCTCTTTCGGAAATATTATTGCATATCGATTTTAGAGGCATCTATACTTCTTATACTGGTTCGGTAGCCAATGGGTTGGTACTTTTGGAAATGTCATCAGCAATTTAGTTTTGCGGAAAGGTTCCAGGTGGCAAACCTTTTTTTCCATACTATATAGGCAGGGGTTTTTGGGCAGCTACTATATCTATAAAACTCCTGCTCCATAATAAGTTAAATATATGATAATCTAGCCTTAAAATAGACGAAAAATTGCTAATATCTCTTTCATTGTCCAACTTCTGCAAGACTGAGATTTAAATATCTCGGTGGTCGCACTTCAACAAACCAAGTGAAATAGCCGGAACCGACATTAGTCGCTGTAACGAATTTGTGACGGACTAGCAGTGTTCAGCTGTGGAAATGGGATTCTTATTAGAGTTTGTCGGATGGAACAATCCCTTGTTCTATTTTCTTATAACTTCTGTAAACCAATTAAAGTCAAGATATTTCTACTTCCAACTGACCTTGTTTTATAAATATTGTTCAATATACAAGTTACTTAAATGGAAAAAGTGGCCGTGTTTGTCGCATTCTCTACTTTTAACTACTGTCTAGCGAAAGGTTAAAATATGCTCTGCAATGTAAATTACATACATATATCTCATTTGGACATTGCAGGCATTGTAGGAACTGAGCCCGAGTACTTGGGAAGACATATGCTGACCGCTAGAAGTGGAGTGGACATTACGAATGGGAGAACAAAGGCGAATACATACAAAAATGCTTGACGCAAACCAAAGGATGCAAACACAACAAAAGAGAAGTCCGGCAAAACCAATAAGTCAGAAAAAAAAAATAAATAAGCATGCAAAATAAACAACAACAACAATGTCGGAAGTAACATTTGTTTTGGAAGAGAGCTAAAACATAAAATCAACAACAGCAACTGAGTAGCTGAAGCGGACCAACTTGAGCGGCTTTGATGCCACAATTCTACGGCATTAAAAACCAAATTTATGAGGTGACATTAATTTCGAGCATTTTTTCCGAAGCGCTGCACTCCCCGCTACGACTACTTGCGGTGGCCTCTTTGTCACTGCTGTTATTTTGTGGTTTTGCGGCATGTCAACAAAGCTAAGGGCGGACATTGCAACACAATGCAAATTGCAAAAAGTAAAAGTGTGTATGAACACACACTAATACATGCGCGAACACAGCGGACACACTTGAAAAGCGCAGAGAAAACAACAAAACAAGTGATGAATGCTGTCACACGCACTCACGCACACACACGTGCCACCCATACATGAGTACACTCACACTCAACTAATGGGTGGCAGAGGAGGAGGCGATATGGAAATGTGTGTCAGTAGGTTTAACTGTTGGTTGAACTTCAATCCTTTCAATGCAGCTGCCACAACTTAAAAGACTGAACGCAATACACACACACACAGACACACACACAAGTTGTTTACAAACAAATACATTTGTATGCATTTATAAGTGCTCGGGAAGGAAAAGGAAAGCACCATCTTTTGCTTGAGAAAGTAGCAGGCAAAGCGTATTTGGAGCGTAAATCGAACACAAAGCAAAGCGCACATACACACACGCATAAAAACTTTTGCGCATGGACGCGGGGTGTTGAGTGAATGCCAAAGAAGTAACTGTCAGAAGTGCAGCTGATTCGTATAGAGAATGAAAATACATGCATTTGCATTAAAAGCTATTAAAAAGCCCGCTCTAATACACACATAGATTTCCAAACATACACACACATGTTGTACATATGTATGTATGTACTTATGCAGGCATGTAGACCAAAAACATTTCTGCAAAAATTAGAAAAATACGTTTTGTATTTGAAAGAAATGCAAAATATTCAAATACATCTGACCATGCACACACACACATATGTACATACAAACCTGCAAGTGCCCATTTATCCAAGCATGTGTATGTATGCGTGTGGTGTGAGCGGCATTGCACTGCATTTAAATCCTATTTGAGCATCGAGCTGACATTATTCCATCACTTACGCCAAGGAGTGAAAGGCCATTTGCTGGGGGCAGGAACACCATTACTCTGTGAAATGCAGCAAATAAAGTGGGACTCACATGCCGCACGGTTTCACATTTGTTGTTCTGCTTTGGCTTTGTTTTCTCTTGTATGTGCAGTAAATTAATTGGATTCCTCGAGTGTGGCAGCAATTTGTTGCACTATACTCTTTGTGTTAACCTTTAAATATTTGCTCTTTCTTGGATGCAAGTTCGCGGCTTAGTAAGTTGCTGATATCAATACATAAATACATATTTCACTTATTTTGAAATTAAGCGGTTGATTTATATTTCGGTTAATCCATCATGTGGTACTGAGCTGGTATACAATGGCTTCCTTTACAAGAACAATGGCTTCCTTTAAAAACATGCATCCGCTTTTTCGACTATATCTCTACTACATACTGTAGTTTTGTTCACATAACGGTTGTTTGTAACAACTAAAAATAATCGAGCGTTGGAGTTTCTTTACTAACAGGATGTTGAAAATAAATAATTTCCGGATGTATGTTTGTCCATCCATCCTTACGACATTTTCAGTAAAAATAGAAATTTTTTCTCAGCATTCTGACGAAGTTGAAGTGGTTATAAACAAAGCTAAAGCGGTATTTTTATACATTAACAATATACCGTTATTTGAAAAAGAATGTGACATAACTAAGTTTACAAATCACAGTATCTGTGATAATTTGTAATTAAGTAGAGGTCTTCTAAGATTTTAAAGCTGTATCAAATAAGTTTAATTAAACCATATGAGTAATTCTTGATAATGTTGAACATAGGTCAAATCTGACTATATGCACACCAGGGAACTGCAACGAGTAATAAATTTTTGCTCATAATAGGGTATAGATCTGTTACTCTGTCTGATTCTGTCAGTTCGGTTCATGTACACAAATCAAAAGGTTTGTCTTCAAATCAGCGATAGAGAACAACTTTGAATCACTAGCGATCAGCTTATACCTGATTTGTTTTTTAACGTTCGCATCAGCAGAAAATACCCAAAGTGATTTAAACTCATGCTTCAATGATTGAAATGGTGGACAGCGTTCGGTTTGTACATCAACCCCTAAACACTGATTTAGTCGTGCGAAAATTTGTAACATGCGCACATGTTCAAAGCGGAAATATTTTTTACCATACATGATTCAAATCAATCCAGCAGAAAATTTGAGTTACTCGTAGATTTACTAGTATATTTACTCGGATATTAATAGTATTTCCAGCAGTTTCCCATTGATTCAAACAATCGTCGTAACGCCATGGACTTATGTACATGATAAAATTTGAACCGAAGCCAGCCATACCTCTTACTCGTGCCGAAGAACAGATTGTTCATGTTGCATCAAATCAGTTGACGCTGGCGGGTACTCGAATTGACCAACAATGTTGTCTCTGATGAACTGAAGTGATTTGATCGTGTTTTTGACACGAGTGTTTGTTCTGATTTAATCATACTCGTAGCAGTTCTCTGATGCACACGCTTTCCGCATACAAATTTTGAAAAAGATTAAAATGGGATGAAAAGCTTTAGAATAAAACTTTGCCCAAATAGTGCTTACAGTTTAAGCATCTGTCACCAGAAATAATATTTATCATCAACACACACAATAAGGATTGCTGTGGACTGCAAATGAAATCTATGCAGATTTTAATCTAGTCTTTGTTTTAGTTTAGATTGCAGAAATCGGAACTAATTTGGTATGTACTTACCCAAAACATTAATATGATGGAGACAAGCGTTATACTACGCGCCTTAACTATAATATTCAATTTTGAGATATAAAAGAATACGAGGGCTGCTATATTTATTTCTAGCCTAATAATGAAAATAGGAATATTTATCAACGAAAGTGGTTTTATTGTTTTTCAAAGTATTCTCCATGAAGATTTATACACTTTTGCATGCGCTCAAACCAATTTTCGAAGCACTTTTTCCACTCCGATTGAGACACCTCCAAAACATGATTTTTGAATGCTTTAACAGCATCTTCTGGCGACGAAAATCGTTGACCACGCATTATTTTCTTGATGTGTGGGAATAAAAAGAAGTCATTGGCCAAGTCAAGGCTGTACGGCGAAAGACCCATCAATTCAACGTTTTGGCCGGTCAAAAAGGCGCTGGTTTGAGCTGATGTGGGAGAGCTCGCATTGTCATGGTGCACAATGATTCGTTTTCTCTTGTTCGTTTTTCGAATTTCTCCGAAGACTTCAGGCAAACAAATTGTGGTGTACCACTCAGAATTGACCATCCTATATTGCTCAAGCGGAACAGTCGCCACATGACCAGTTTTGCCGAAGAAACAGGCGACCATTTGCATCGAAGTGCTTCTTCCACGAACAACTTTCGTTGGATTTGGCTAGTCTTGGAAGACCTACACGGTCGATTGCTGTTTTGTTTCGAGCTCATACGTATAGATCCATGATTCGTCACCTGTGACGATCTTATAAACGTCTTTTGAAGCACCGCGATCGTATTTTTTCAGCATTTCTTTACACCAATCCACACGAGTCTTTTTTGAGCGATTGTCAAATTGTGCGGGATCCAACGAGAACTTTTTTACGTCTCAACAATGGCTTGTGAATTATCTTCACTCCAAATGCAACAATTTTGTTTATTAACGTACCCATTGAACCAAAAGTGAGCCTCATCTCTGAACAAAAATTCCTGGTGAAAAACGGGAACGGTGGTCATCACGTTTTGGGCTCATGCACCCACCCCATTCATATGCGAAGCGCTTGAGGATCGTTCGACTTCAATTTTCGCGCGAGTTGGATTTTATAAGCTCGCAAACCAAGATTCTTCGGTAAACTCTTCTATACAGTGCAGGGGCATAGATATAGTTGTTGGACGCTCTGCTGGACGATCTTGGTAATAAATTAGCACGATTGAAAATTCGTTCCAGAGTAAGTCTGCTCTGCTATGAAATGAAAAATCAAAAAATCCGCACGTCTAAAAACCAACCATTCAAATTCACCTTTTCTCATTTAATTTCCTTAATATTTTGAAAGAAATTATATAAACCATGCGTTAAAATATCGCGCTTATATTTATAATTTTAAGTAGCCACCCTACTGAACCTCATCCTACTTCAAAAATTTCTGGTCCTTTAGATTTAATAATCAAACATTCCATCACATACTTCCTGCACATTTATTATGAGTATTTAAGCTGTGGGTTTTTTTAAATATTGCGGTGAAAGGATTTAATACGCCGATAAGGACACCGCGTCATTGTCGGTTTGTGTAACATTGAAAAATCCAAAAATCGCGATTGCAACGTATTGCACGCCATTTTTAATCTTGCCGCATGAAAAATGTAAAAATGTCTAAAATCAAGCGAACGGTTTTGTTGATCCAATCACCGCATGCTCATCCAGCCCAAGCGCTCAACAAATACCGGCGCGCGTCTGCTCCCCACCATCGTTTCGGTTTAATCGTTTGCGTAAACATGGCACATTCGGGATTAAAGTTGCACTCAACTGTATGAAGCGCAATTAACGTTCGTAAAAAAAGCGAAAACAACGCATGGTTGCGAATAAAAAAGAAATGAGTTATCAGAAAGAAGAAATGACAGGGAAAATTACAGAACCGACTTTGTACAGAAGCAACCAGTCATCAGCAGCAACAGTGTTTGAGGCGAGAGCTCCTACCCACACTTATAAGCTTATCTATAGGAAGAGGGAGCGCAAATATGTATGCATGTGCATGCAATGTAGATGAGCGTATTTTGTTTCAGACATAAATTTACATACTTGCCCCTCCATGTATAGGCGAGCATTCGGATTTATGTTTTGTTGGCAAAGAAGGGGGTAAAAGGTCTAATGAAAAAGTTTTGAAAACCGCTTGCGCTGAAAAGGTGTTAAGGTTGAACTGGAAAATCGAAAAAATACCAGCAAAAATAAAAATAGCAAACGCACAACAGAAAAAAAAACGTTAAAAACGTAAAAACTTTACCTTGGCCATATCAAGGGTAAACCAAGTGCGCTGTGGTGCCATTGCCACTGCTAACGCTGTTCTTGTTGCTGTTGTTACTGTAGCTGGCGTCGAGAGTATTAAAAATCAACACACGCCATTTAGCATATTGAAACTGGTAAGCTGTGAGAGGGAGTGGTGCGTGAAGAGTGGATGCACTGTTGATATGGATTCAGGGAAATTCACGAATCCTTAGAGTACAAGTATATAATATACATACATGAACATATGGTGAATGAAATATGGCTCGTTGGTGGCGCTAGGATTGGGTAAACTAGAATCTGATATATAGTTCGTGTGAATGTATAAATGCGTGCCAGTAAGTGAGTGGGTTAACTGTGCACTCACTCATGCCGAAGGTCGTTACTGGCATTTCGCGTGATTTGTTTCAAATTGTGATGTTCAGGCACACGCCTAAACTTGCGCTTTTGTATTCTTAAAAAGTACACAAGTTTCACTAACATAAAATGTGACGCATTTTTTTTATTTTTTTCGTATGTAAGTGTAGAATAACTTAAAAAAGCCAACAGCGCTTAATTTTAAAATATTTAATTTGAGTCTGCCTAAATTGTTTGAACTATTGGTTTTTGTTTTTTTTTTTTTCAGCACAGTGTCAAAGATTCTTTTACTCATTACATTTAACATGCGAAGATTTTAGCACGAATTCTATCTTGAGCTTGTCAATAAACATATCTCTATCTTTTATTGATATATATTCTCTATTGATATACACATAGTTCCATTGACTGCTTAATATGACCACTTTGCCCAAACTTCCACTTAAACAATCAGATAATACAATGTTCACATTCAATACCATACAGTGACAATTTAGAGAGAGTAAATAAAAATTTCAATTTATTTCATCTTCAAGTTCTAACATTTTGGCTATCACTGCCAAAGAAAAGCTGGTTTTAGTAAAATTTAATGCTTAACGCTCTTTGTTTTGTTTTCATTTAATTTATAATGCTTCAGTTATAAATGCGTTAATCTTCCTTTTATCCTTTTCATTCCAATTTTTGGTTTGCAAAATAATTGATTTATTTGTTTCTTCAATTTTTAAATTAAAAATATTTTATCGACTTTCATTCAAATTTTGCCATAAAAAAACTTAATTGTTAATTCCAATTTTGTGAGGATTAAAAGTAGAAATTTCAGACTTAAATTTAAAGATTGAAAATTTTTAATTAAAAGCTGTTTAAACAACATTCGGTTAATAAAAATCGTATTGGTTGATTTTAATAGAAAAGTTATAGAATTTAAGACTTGATTTGTATGATAATCTCTTCTATAATACAACAAGAAAAAAAGTTATTTTCGGTAGCGCCTATAGTAACTAAAATAACCGTTACAAATAAAAAGGATTCCATATAAGAACTTGACTTTGATCGATCGGTTTTTATGGCAGATATATTCTATAGTTAACCGATCTGAACAATTTCCTTCCATATTGTACCGTTAGTATGGTAAATTATCAGCGCCGAATTTCGTGACAATTTCTTTACAGACAAAAAAGGTTTTCATACAAGAACTTGACCATTATCCATGAATTTGTACGAGAAGTTTCTCGAGGTAAAAAAGTATTGCGCAAAATTTCAGATAGATTACTTAAAAAATGAGAGACAAATGGGTAGACTGACATGACTAAATCAACTTAGTCCGAGAAATCTTTTCATATGACAACATTTGACAAACAAAAATGTTCAAAGTGAATTGTGAAAGTAAATCACATATTTATTTTGAATTTTTTATAACATAATAATTTTCATTCTATTGTTTATTATTTCTGAACCGAAAATTATTACATTTTTAAATTATATTGATGGAAAAAAATTAAAAAAATAGAAAATATCTTACATATTTTATTCCGTACTGCCTCGAAATCTCACCACAATTAAAATTAAAAATCACCTGCAGCGTCTACTACACATTAGGGTGCTTTTGATTGTTGGGCAGCTTTTTGCCACTTTTTTCAAATGTGCCCATTAGTTTTCTATAGGATTGACGTCTGTGCTTTGCATATGAGTATCTAGTCCTTTTGGGCATTTATATAGTAAAAAAAAGTTCAGCATATGTAAGACTTGTGCTTAGAATCGTTGTCTTGATATAATTTTTAATTCAATTTGTTGAGATTTTTTGGATCCGCTTGCCCAAAGTTTCACACTTCTTTTTATATTGTTACGTAAAATATCTAAATATTTTTCTTTTGTCCATATTATCTTCAATAATTTTATTTCATCAACACCATTGCTACAAATACAACCCCAATACACTCAGCTGTTAGCGGCTTTCTCCAAACCCTTCAAGGTCCTTCGTGGTAATATAGCATTATTTTTGTCTCATTACAAAACACTGCATCATCCCAGTATTGCATTAGATGTGAAATGTGAGTTAGAGCAAAAGAAAGTCGTTCTTCGTATTTAATTTGCGATAGTAATGGCGTTTTTCTGCACCTTTTGAATGATATTTGAGTTTCAAAAGAACTATTCGTACGGTTTCATGACCTAATTGCCCAATATTGTGTTCCTTCAAATCTGCAGCTAACATCCTAAGGCTGCACTGTGGTTCGTTGTCAATTTATTTTATTATTAACCTTTCTATCCTTGATATAAGCTTTCTTGGCCTGTCATTGGGCTGTTTTAACCCTAATTCTCAGATTTTCTTTTTCTTCGCGACATACATACATATGATACCGTCCTAACATAGAGAGAAAACATTTCACCCAACTCTTTTGCTGATTTACTACATGAATTACGCGTAACTAAATGATGTATCAACTCTAAGAGCAGCGATAATGAAACAGAGTACAAAAACATGGCGCAATTTAAACTTATAAATGTACAATAATTTAAATTACTCATAAAAACACAATACTAAAATATTAATTATGAGACATACTATATAGAAGTATATTTTATAGGGTCTCCAACGTATTTCCTGAGTATTACTTTGTGCCAGACTTGACATACTCTGTTCAGGTTAGGTCTTATATTGATATTTGACTTTTCTGCATACCTTTTGTAAGGAAAACACTGAAACAATATTTGTTTATAAGGAAAAAGCAATATTTTATGTTCGAGGCCTCCACAATTTGCACCTGATGGATGAATTTTTATCTGTTAAAATTGCTGTGTATCCACGTCAGATTTTAGTTGTTAAAAAAACAACAGGCTGAATTCAAAGAGTCCGAAATGAATATAATTTTCTTTTAAATTGAATTATATAGAAAATAGTTAATACGACTTTAAAGAAGTATCGACGAACTCTTTTATATCGAATTCAACTGGAGTCTTATGTTGTTCTTAGACGCAGAGAGGAGAGTTTCGGTTTATCGAACACGTCTGTTGGTCTTTCACCGCCTCGAAAAGTATTTATTCTCACAAACATTTTGTTCCATAAGGCAAAATCTGCACATACAAAAGATCAATTTGAACCATACAACATGTCACTCATTCTGATAAATTTGAACCTTTTCACACACATTGTTTTATTAATCAAAAGACCATAAACTAATATTAACAGTCATTTTATATTCCCCATAATTTAGGTAGGAGATGGCCTATCAGTTAATAGTTAGAGTCCTTAAATAGGCTCATGATGAGCAGCGTGTGTGAGTGTTGCACAAACTACAAACGGCACCTGCAACTGACAGAGCTCAAATAGCCAATTGTGTAGCTGTCAAATGAGATATCTACATTTTACTTTTAAGTGATTTGACACTGGTGTTTGACACTTGATTAATCTCTTCCTAAAATGAGGTGGGTAAAATTTAAAAGATAAATACGCGTGTTAGGCATGTCAACCTGATAATTTGAGAGTTTCATAATTAAGGTTAAATTGCTAGTAGAAACACCTGTTCAATCAAACATTTTCTAAAGTGCCAATCAAGCTGTTGAGCTTTGGAAGTTGTTAGACATCAAAAGCTAAATAATATAAACATTTTATGACGTTTAGTAATATAAAATTTGAAGAGGGTTTTCAAGCATTTATTTGAATAACAAATATACCAATATGCCCTTTCACATGGTAAAATTAGTTTTGTTGTAATGCCACTATACTTATTGTTGACATTTTGGGAAGTTTATATTACTTTTTAGTATATAATGTACATATCTAAATTTTAAAAATGAACATTTCGTTAGATTGCTTTTGGTCAAGTTTTTTATTCTATTGACACCTCTAAAATATGATAAAAAGCTATAATAGAAAGCTGTATTCAGTACTTCCTTTGTCTGTAATAGAAGCTAATCATGGTGACTATCATTTTTAGGGATATAGGGCCAAAGCGGGTTCTTTAATCACTTATTGCCAGAACTAATGAAACATTTATCAAGTTTGAATCTCAAGCTGACGAAAATTTGTTTTTTATTAGTTTTGCTGACTTTAATAAACATATCGTTCGAACTTTCTTTGATCGTCATTTATAGCTCGTCGCGGCGAGACACAGCATCCACAATTACTGTCTTAGAACTATACAAAACTTAACTTTGCTATAACCACGTAAGCGGTGTCTGCGCCATTAAAGAAGAAGAATTAACATGATAAGGCCTACAGATCTACAGAAAATTTAATAATATTAATGCCCTCAAAAATTCTTGGTATTTGAGCAGAAAAATTTAATTTTTGTCCAATAATTAAACTGATCATAACAAATATGTTGAATCAGTCGAAGTATTCCTAAATACTTTAATGCAAAATTCAATTCTAAAAATCAGATTTGAAGACGATCGGATAAGAATTGTCAAAGTCATTTAAATCGCTAATTGGATAAAAGTAATTTTAAGAAAAACGCGTTTAAAGTTTCATACCGGATTTCTCAATAAGAACGCTACAAAATTGTGATAAAATGGTTTAGAATATCCATGAAATTCTTTATGCCTGTGAAAGACATTCGATTCCAAAGATGGAACTCAATTTCTTTTGCATAGTCATCACGGGCAAGTTTGCAGATGTCCAGACGTTGAAGCCAATTTTTGACGGTTTTCAAGTATAAATCGGCCGATAGTGATGTAATTTCACGTTCGATATTCGTACGAAGTTCATCAATCGTCTCTGTCTTGTTGGCATAGACCATAAACTTGACTTAGTGCCACAGGAAAAAGTCTAGAGGCATTAAATCGTACCTTCCAATTCGGGCCGATCTTGATCAAGACGGTAGAGGTACGGTCCAATTACGCCTCCGTCCCATAAACCGCACCAAGTTCTAATTTTTTCGGAATGCAATGGCGACTCATGGAGTATGTGTGTATTGCTATCTGACCAGAAATGAGCCTCATCGCTGAAAATGATTTCCGATGAAAATCCGGATCAACCGAACATACGTTAATTCTGGTGGTCAAGCGGCTTCAGTTCTTACGTCAATTTAATATTGGAAAGATGTAGGCCAAGATCTTTTCGCGACGTCACAGAGAACATCAACGCTTGAGAACTACATATGTCTGTGGATTCAAATTTTTGCACTAGACGCTCAACTGTTGATCTGACAGCATCTCCGTGTCAAGAAAGTAACGGGAGTTTTTAAATAAAATGAAAATTTTTTTGTCCGATTGATTTTAGATGAATCTCCAAGGACCTAGGGTTGTCACCGCAAGTACATTTTTTTGGAACTGGGTCCACACAAACAACTATAACTTTGGAAATTGATTTTTTTTTTTTTTGAAATTCTCGTGACTTTAAGTCAACACATTCTATAATAATGCCATATTACTACTTATGTAAAATAATACGATTTAATAGCAAAAAAACAATACTGAAAATTTTAATTTTTTCGTGCCTCTGACTACCGCTAACGCCTTAAGTCATAGTTCCCAAATGTTCATTTACTTATTGTTCAATACTACATACTTTACGTAAAAATATACTATTGCGACTTAAATGTATTCGAATTATTATGCTTCCAATGAAATTGTTGATTAATTTAGGAAATAATCTATATTTCATAATGCTCGTATATACTGACTGCATAAATACTGTCTGCCCCGCCCAATTTACGCATTTTCTTACATTTTAAAATAATGCAAAGTTGTAAAAGCAAACGAGGCGCTGCAGAGGGGTATAGAGTGGCCTAATTAATAGATAAACTATCGGTTTCCACCTTTTACTTTCAAAAGGAAGGAAATTTGAATACAATACATTTTCAACCGATATATTCTTTTGAACTTCGTACGACGATGTTATCAATTTCAATTATACGACGCAACACCTAAGCTCAAAGTTCAAATGAAATGAACAAATAACAAGGCGCAAATTAACCGCCCGCCCAATTAGCTTACTTCACTCCTATATGGTAGTTACGTACTAACTAATAATGGAGACCAAAAATCTCAATTGAGCAATAAGCACAAAGCCAAAGTACTACAATTGCAATTTTTGGCCCCCAACGATTTTATGCCCTGCCTGGCTCATCGATTAAGGGCACAAAGATAAATTACAAATACCTAAGAAACACAAGCAAGCACGCGTCACTTGAAATGTGCCCTGGTAGCATACACACACACAAGCCTGTACCCTGCCCGCATTCGAACACCTCAAGGGTGTGAGAAAAGATTAATTGTTTGCGTGCCGCAAAGGTGTCTATGGAGCTAATTAAATTTCGTGCGGCTGTGTGTGTGCGGTACTTGAGTTCGCACAAATTAAGTTGTGAATGGCATTGTGAAAATTTTTGCTCGAACAAACTTGCTCAAATGTACCTGCGTATATTCTTGATAAATGATGGACAGAAGGTAATTGAAATTGTTTCAAAATTTAAAAAGTTAGCAAATTGAAGCTAAATTATGCAGCAAATACTGGCAAGTATGAGAAGTTTAAGGTGTCACATTAAATGTTTTAAGATATTGACTTCAGTGAGGAAATTAAACGGTTATGAAATTTTTAAGAATTTTATTTATGATATTTTAGAGAAATTGCGTCTTTTGGTTGTGTTCTTTGTGTAATTATTATTTGCAATAACATATTTTAAACTAAAAATTGTTAACTTATTCCAGAGAAAATATTTCTCACTAAAAATACAAATTTTATCTTTCCTCATTTCCATAATTATGGGTTCTGAGAAAAAAGTTTTTGAATTATATTTTCTCATTTTACTTCAGAAAAGAATTGTACGTGCATATATATTTTGTATTGTAATTTTTTCCCCCTAAATGTTTACTTATTTTTAAAGTAAATAGTTGTTATAACGTACGATTGCTTTTTACTGCTAATCGATTCGTTCTTCTTATTTTATTCGTGGTAACTTTGATTGTTATTTCTTTTGAATTATTAGAAATTGTTTATAAGTGCACCAGACCAATGAATTGTTCTTTTTAGAGGAGTTTCTAGAATTAAGTGAAAATAATAAATATCTCTGGACCTAGAAGTTTGTAAATAATAAAAAAAAAAACATTTAAAGCTAGCAAATAGTTTCGGATTTTGAATGTAACCGCCAGGATAAGCATTAGGAACCCACACTTTGAGGCACTTAAAAGAAATCAAATTCTGACAGTTGTCTACAATCTTTTTGAAATGGGTGTTTTAAATTTTTTCAAAAGTATTAGGAAGTAATTTGGGGAGTCTACTTTATGACGAAGACAACTTTTTTCATGAAGTCATTAAAAACTTGCCTCTAACATAATTGCGACTGAGTTTTTAATACAAAAGATTCCGGTTTTGTCCGAGTTTACTTCCAGAAACTATTTTCTGTTTTCGAAACTGAAAGATCTGCTTTGAGGATCCCAGTATGCGTCCAAAAATCTGGGAAACACATATTAACATACGAACATAAAAAGGTGTATTCGTACCTAGGAAATATTTGTCAATTCTTTGCGTTAATCAAAACATAACAAAATAGTTTTAAATAATGTACATCTCCCGATTTCTGTTTCTGTTGCGCCTGGAAATTGTAATTAAATTCCCCCGATAAATGATAATTCAAAAAATATATTTTGTTAAATTAGTACGATTATATATAATTACTACTTATATGCCAAATATGAGCTGCTTAACCCTTAAATGCCTTGCTGTTAATCCCGGCACTTCATGGTTCCTCAAGGGATCAGTTAAGTTTTATTACATAATGATGTAATATTTAAAAATGCATGTTCAATCATGACAATTTTACAAAAGTAGCTGTCGGTTTCTGTAGGATACGCCAGGCATGTAAGGGTTAGGTGGGTACCTCCGAGTAATGCGTTGCGATTTTAATAAAATTTAATAAAAGAATTAAAAAAAAAGTGAATAAAAATATCGAACAAATAATTTTGCTCAAATTTCGTAATTTTAACTAAATTTCGTATGCGGATTGTTGCGAATGTCGAAAACAGCTTGCCCTGTTTCAATTTTATCAAAAACACAAGCTTAGGTGTGGTACAAAGCTTTCAAAAACGGTTGATCGAAGACATGCCTCATTCTGGACGACCTTCGACCTCTTCAACCGATGAAAATATTAAAGAAGTGAAGGATATGGTGCTTGAAGCTGATGGTTTTTAAGAGTACCGTAAACTGGCCTATTTGAACATGCGTGATCATGAAAATTCAGAGCTCACATTCATGGAAATCATTATAACTGCCGATGAGACATGGGTTTATGAGCTTGACATGCAAACAAGTCAATAATCATCTGGTCCGTTTTCAATTCGCTGAATGAGGTCATTCCCAAAAAGTGCTTATTAAAAGCATTTCGAGGACTAGAAAAATCGTAGGCATAGCGTATTAAATCTTGTGATATAAACCATAAAGTCACTAGTAAATCTTATGTGGATATAGTCGTATAATTTCAAATAGAATGAGTTCTTAAAATGACCGTCGCCTATAGTGGTTCTCTTGAAAAAAGTGATTTCGAATATTGACCAACAAATAGCAATTTTGTAAGGACATCCAATATAAAAAAGAGCAGAATTATTTACCTCTTTTCTTACTCTGATAATAAATTGTCGATTGTCATCGCTTCGTAGACCATAATTTCTTTCGAAATTTCGAACTCTAATTATGTAATAATTAATTAAGTTGATGTAGTAAATTTGTGTTCATATGCGAAATATATGTATTTAGTTTTAGTTTCCGTTCATAAAGGCTTTATTTCAATACGAAAATAGCATTTGTTGTAATGAACCTCAAAAGAACTTTTCGGAAATAGAGCAAGCAACAAAATATTTTTACTTTTAAATTGCATTCACGGCTTCACAGGCAATCAAAAAACAAAATCAAAAAGCAGCCTTGCAGTAGAAGCAAGGAATTGCATAACATATTTAACATACACATATAAAATAACACAATTTGTTTTCTCTTGCATTAGAGTTGAAAAATTCACAAATTCAATAATATTCCAAAAAGTAATTTGCTATTTCGCCATGTTTCGACATAAAGCAGGTCAGCTGCCACCACCGGTGCACTACTGCGATGAAGGCAACGGAACTGAGCAAGTAATAACAGCAGGAGTTCCGCAAGTGTGAACGGCTTCCATTGGCGGTGTCTGCAGAAATTCAAATCATAACAGCGCTGATTAATATTTCGCCGCGCTCTAGTTGATGCAAAAAATATCGCCATAAAATTTGCATATTTCCGTCTGTCATTTAGAGCTACAAATATTCGTATATACTAATATATATTAATTCGAAGCTATTTGACAGCCTTATTTCGACATGCGGCCGCAATATGTGGTTAAGCGCCCTAAAGTATGTTTACATTTTATCGCGCTCATCTATTAGATTTCTCGTTTTAGATGCTGTAGCTTTAGATTCGCTTTGCAAATGAAGCAACAATCATAAAATTCTTGCATGCCCACACCCCAGCCGCTGTCCCTCACAACGCCACGACAGCTCTCACTTCAGCCCCTACCACCACCGTTTGGGGCGCTGTCGGTGACACCAACGTTAGCGGTTATTACAAATGTGAGTGTTTTCATATTAGTATTTACAGTAGTCCGGGTTATTGCTTTTGTTGGCATTTGTGGCTCGATTTGCTACGCTTTTTGTCGTAATTTGTTAGAGTCGTTGTAGATTTAAGCGCCACATTTCATACTCAGTCACAAGCACACACACACACACAAGTGCACCCGCTTTGTACTCTTCATATATACAGCAATAAACTTGAGTGTTGGTCTAACCGAATTTGCATGAACGCCACATTTGTTCGCTGCTATGCGCGTAGTTTCCTACTAATTTTTACATGCACGTATGCACAGTGTAAGCGTGTAGAGGATAGTTAGATGCATACTTGTGTGGTGTTATGTGTGTAAGCTCCATTTGGCCACCTCCTTTGACTGTGCTACTGAAATTTGTTGGCGCAAATTTTGCGGCATTTTATTACATTTATTTCTGTGTGCGTGTGCGTGTGTGTGTGTGAGTCCATTTGCTGTGCTTTTATTTCTGCTTTTGTTGCGGTCGTGTTTGTGTTTTTGTTTGTTATGCAAAAATTATGAAAACACGCAAACATTTCTAGATTTATTACAATGCATATTTTTCGCGCTGCTTCTACAAAAGAGTCTATGTAGATTTTTTATAGCTTTTTAGATGATAACGAACTCAGATATATGACAATATTTGTGCAGAATTTTTAATATTCAGCTGAAGTATAAAACACTAAAGAGTCCAATGAATATTAAAAATAAATATGTATTCGTACGCGCAGGGCGCAGGGTGAATTTCATACATGGCATATCGAAACTCTCTTGTATTCTGAGCAATTTGGGTTTTTTTTTTTGAGTAGAGCTTTTGTAACAATAGAGTATAATTAAAATTTCGAAAACAGTTTCTGCTTAACAAAAAAATTTTACTTAGTTCCGTAACGCAAGAGGAGCAGTTGTGATTAAAAAATGTTTAGCGAAAATTACGCTCGAAGCTCGTCCAAATTCAACGAATAATTCGACTCAAAATAATACAATATTTCTACTGAATGTGAAGCCATAACAACAACAAACGAATGTGATTTATTAAAATAATTTTGTATCGTTATCGGGAGCCATCGCGAACCAGATGGAAATGCTTGCGTTCTGTAATCATTTTATTTAGTTTCTTTAAAAAATATATATTTATATATTTTAGGTGATGTTGTTGAGGCGCGAACAGAGCCAAGTGAGCACTTCTGATTGGAGACCTTGCAGCAACCTTCTTCATATCATAAGCTCAATCGAATCGGGTCCTAAGTTAAGGGTCTTTTCTTTTTTTTTTAGAAATTGAATTGTTTTCATCGTTGAGAGGGATAAGGTCATGATTTGGAGAAATAGCGCCCAGAAGAAGAAATTTTGCCAATTACTAAAAAAAACAATTGCAAGACAAAGTTTTTAATTTTCGGCCATAAAAAATAATCATATAATCATAAACATCGAAATGTCATTTCTTTTAAAAACCAAAAAGGTTCAGGCGTGTCAAAAAGTTACACACCAAAGACATTTTATTCTATTCCAGAGGTCTTGAACAGCTAAAACTATCTTTTTTGTTTTAAGAATAAGACATAAACAGTAAAAAAAAATAATTAATCAACGAGAATCAAGAGAAAATCATTAAGTATATTTGTAAAGAGAAGCTCAAAGCTTGCCGCCTTAATTTTTGAAAACTCTTTACTTTCAAACTTTTCCTTGAAAACATTTACCCATATGTGAAATATGCTTTATTTTGTAATTTTTGTCAATTTTTTATATCATTCCACAAAGCTTTCGTTTCTCTTAAATTACAATAGAAAGATATACGAACTCTGGCTGTGATAACTTCTTTGAACGCTTTTGCCTCTCAAAGCACTGCCATAAAAGCTGCCGCTTTAGAGCTTCAATATGAGTTTACTTAACTCTACTTGAGTATACTAATACGCTAACAGTATGCCCTCTTGCTTGTGGACGGTAAGTTAGTAAGCTTTATATATCTGTTAAGTAAAAGCTGACACTATTAAAAATACTCAGTTAATTTGGTTATAAAAGCAATATAACAGTTGAAACACGACACCACACTATAATTTCCCATAAGTTTAAACAGCTGACGCTTCTAATACCTGGATAACAGCCTAAGTATATGTACAAAAGCTAATCATATTATATCACAATATACGCTTTAAAGCTCTGTAACTCCATAAAACTTTTTCTACAAATTTATAAATATAAAAAATTATAGCTCTTCTACATAACTTTTATTGCATTGTACTAAAAGGAAGAGAAAGTAGGTTAACTTTTTATGGGAATGTAGCCGCCTTATAGATTTGCAGGACTGAACTTTACCATAACAACCGACGAGCTTTATTATAAAATTTGCAAGCTTAATAATTATATTTTAAACATAAATAATATAGTTCATATTTTTGAGTCATATAAAATCCAACATAATTGGAGATTTCGCCATAATTTGGGTGAATACTTATTCGGATTATGGTGAATCTAATAAAAATAATATCAAATATGAATGTTTTATGGTATGTTTGGCATATTTTGTATAGCTATATTTCAGTATAAAATCAATCTATGTATATACATATATAATACGAATATTGCAATAAAACAAAGAACATTCCTGAAAGATATGTTGAGTATAAAAAGGATTATTCTTATTAGCCGAAATTGTCAACGGTTCGAAAACGTTTTTGCTAGTAAATAGTATGCCAGATATATCAATGAAGAGAACTCATACAAATAATTACATACAGATTTCAGGAGGCTAGGACTGAAACCAATATGAAACAAACAAGAAAAAACATTCATTTCAGCTGCCTCATCCACAGGTGCCTTATTTATAGCTTAAAAGTGTATAAAAAATCTTTATACTGATTTTTATATATTAGTTTAAATGACAGCTATAAACTACAGTGGTCCGATCTGAGCATTTTGTTTGAGGATTTTAGCAATTTCTTCTATTATAATCTATGCCAAAATAAGCAGTTTCTTGAGAAGAAATGGACGTGTGCAAAATTTCAGAGCTGAGGAATATGGCTAAATCAACTCAGCTTGTCATGCAGATCATATATATGTATATGCAGATATTAGGGTGGGTCAAATTTAACGTAGTATTAATGATATTAATTTTAACTTCGGACCCTTTTTGGAGAAACTAAAGTTTCCTACAAGTTTGTTGTGTACATTTTTTCGATATCTCTCGTCATTTACGAGATATAAAGTATACAAAAAAAAAACGAATTTTGTGGAAAAGTCTGGTTTAGAGTCCCGTACTACCTCGCCGTTGTGAGTTACGACTTTGTTGCACTGGACACTTTTGTAGAGAGAACAATTCCAAGAAATATGCGTCTAAATTCAAAGCGATGCCATAAAATACCGCTGATCTCCAGGATTTTAAAGATAAAAAATCACGATTGTAGTGTATTTTCCATGGAAAATTTTGACATGCCTTGGTCCAGTTCCTAATGTTAATATTAAGAGCTAAAATTTTCAGGGAATATTTTTTTAGGGTATTTCCAAGGAAATTTCGTGACGGGATTGAAAAAAATTAATAGTTAAAAAAATAAAGAAACCCTAATATACAATCTATGTTTAACTGACGAAATAAAGACTTTGAAGGTGTTTCAGACAATACTTATTTTTACATGGAGCAATGATACCGTCGGAGATCCTATCAAATATGGCGGTGTGTGGTATACACAAATGCTCAGCATGACGAGCTAAGTCCAGTTTAGCTATGTCTGACTTTCTAACATCTTTACGTATATATGCGAGTAGCTCCTAAGTTTTAGAAGTGCTTGAGAAGGAAGCTGCTCACTACTGGAACTGCTGTTTTTGGACCAAAATAGAATAAAACTCAAATCTTTGTAAAGACAACTTTTCCAAAAAAATTGTTCAAGTAGGATCACTACGGGATACATATAGCTGCCATGAAATCTGACCGACTATCGCCGAGATAATGATCTTCGTATTTTGTTCCTTCTAAAGTAACCTTTATTCGATTCGAGGATTCTTTACATCAAACAACGTGTCTAGATAGAACTAGCAAAAAGTTTTCCATTGGAACAAAAATATTGGAAGATTACATTACAGATACAGTTAAACAAATATTTGCTAAATGAATTGCACCTGAGAAAGATATTAAATACCTCTAAAGTTTTTAGCTCTAGCTTAATTGTTGTGGTTTTTTGCCTGAATACTTTATTACAAAAGGTGGTGGGATAATACGAGCCCAAATTTTTAAAGCGCTTATGCAGGAGCGATTTCTGTATTATTCCGTATAAAACTAGGCAAAAACAACACACAGGTACGCACATGCATTCAAACTACATAAGGAAAAACTTTGCATATACGGACAGACATTCCAATGCCAACTAGCTAAAAATATTTTGCATTGGGCCTTATGTCGCTGCATGCGGCAGCTGGCAGCATATTAGACAAAGCAATGGTGAAATTTGAAAGTATGCGGAAATAGTGTGCACAAATATCAGAGCATTCTCACATATGCATAATGCATTAGAGAAAGACCAAAATTCTGTGGTGCACTTGTCGACCGAGTGAGTCAAATAAAATGCGTGGAACCACAGGCGGCAACTAGTAGGAAATCTAACGATGCTAACGACTGCAGCGAAGTCTGATGAAGGCGAAGTGTGTTTGTGTGTATGTAAGCAAGCGGGGATGGCATGTACGCCAGATTGAATTCTCTTGTAATTGATGTTGCAACCATTTGCTTTTATTTCTTTTATTTCAGCTTTGCTGCGGAGTTGCGGTCAACACGAATAAACACCATAACTTCAACAAAAACTATAAGCGCTTGTACGGCTAGATCTGGGGAAGACAATGTAAAAAGCATCCTTTATTTTAATTGCTTGGCAATTTTCGAAAGAAAACAACACAGCTTCTCAGCTAAATCACAGATAAAATCAAATAAAACGTTGCCGACATTTGTAGTATTGAATGCTTGTTGCGCATACGACGTGTCTACCCCGAACGGCACATAGGGCAAAACAAAAGGCTGGAGCGGGCGACTACGTGAGCACGTGAAATTTTCGGCGCGCTCACAGTACGACTGTTGAGCGGGCGTGATGGTTTAGAGAAAAGTGTGTGTGGCGATTTGAAAATGTGCGGAAAAAGCGGCGCTGCCAGCGACCAACTGCTACAAGTTCGCTGGATCACAAAGTGCAGGAGAAATCATTGCAATTTATAACAACTTATCGATGTCATCAATCACTAGCCTCCACTGCACGCAACGCACTGATAAACTAACTCAAGAAACGCGCTTGAACACAAGTTCGGTTGTAGAAGTGTGTGAGTGTCATACATGTACATGTGTGCGTGTAAGTGGAAATCATTCGTAAAAAGATAGCGGAAGCAGACGCAAACTATATAAAGGATTCTGTGCAAGAGTATATACTCACAACTTACACACGCCTGTGCGCATATGTATAAGCAAACTGATACTAATGTTTTTGCAGATAAATAACTTTATTAACACCCTACAGTGTACGTAATCTGGAGTAAATGGACGTTAAATTAAAGTGAAATTGGAAATTGCGCATTTACGGATTCTCGTGTTGGGGTAAAATTTGCACTGTTTTATTTTTAGTTAGTCTGAAAGTATCATGAATGCTGGATTTCTGTTGGAATATTTTCGTTTTTTATCATAGAAACTTTGTTAGCAGAAAAAAATATGTAATATTTTAATGATGCACTTCAAATACCCAGAAGTTTATTAACTTGTATTAATACTACTATATGCTGTTGGCCATTTTAGTCTTTATTTTATAATCTCTAGCTATATTTACCAAAAAATAGATAATCGTTCCATTCAAAATACTTGTTTATAAGAACTTGACCACAAAACCCTACATCTAAAAATATATAAAAAAAATATTATTATTGCTAAAATTAATTTTCGACACAACCTAGACGGAATCTAGACCCCAAACTTATCAGCACAGTCTGACTAATAAAGGAAAACTCAATTCTAATGAACAATAATGCATGTGACTACTTCTTCTCACAGTGCGACCAATGTCTTTAATGAGTCTAGTTTACCGCCCAGCCCGACTAGTCTCATTAAAATCATACTAGACGGTTTTAATGAATGGAAGTAAGCAGTACAATACCGGAAAATATAACTAAAATCCTTGTTTTGTGGCATGTGCAGTTGACTGGGAAGCGGTAGAGTTAAGTAAAAAAGAAACTTCACATAACACCCAACCGTATGGTCATTTATATTAATTTAATTTTCTTTTTGCATAAGTAAGGTTATTGAAATTTATAGTTTCGACTAAAATTTATTTCCTCACTCACACATGTTTATTTAATCTTGCTCGTTTGGTATGCAATACGCTTTCGGTGCTTGCAATATTAATAGGCAATAATAAGTAAATTGCTGGAAACGTGTTGCAGAGCATATGAGCAGCTTTCTACTTTAATTTCATTAATTAAGTGCGTTGTAAATGTATACCCAAGCCTTTTGGAGTACGAAGCGAATTTGTGCCAGTGCAAAATGTCAATTAAGCTAAATAGTTTATGTGGAAATATTAACATTCATATCTATTAGCTATTGGAAGTGCATAATGCTAAATTTATTGGTTACTGAGTTTAAGTTATGTTCAATTTTGGTGATTTGATTAATTAAATGCACATTTCAAGATACTGAAATTTACAAACGCCCCTTGGTTGTTTGCTGCAGTAGATTCTCCGCATGCTTACCCATTCTTAAAAGTGTTGGTTGTAAGTAGCTAATATTCACTTTAGATATTGGTAATTATAATTTAATTAACTTAAACAATTATATACAAATATTATTTTTTTTTTTATTTTATTTTATTTTATTTTATTTTATTAAAGCTTACATAATAAACAAATTATTATATAAACTAAAGTACGCAGCACTAGCATCATAGGCTTTCGGCTAGTCGGACAAATATTATAACTGGCGAAATTTCTTTGCTTCAATTAATTTAAAAAATTATGGAACATAGCTGACAAAATTTCTCTTAATTTATTATTTAAAGAGCAGCTAAAAGCTAAGCCGACTTTGATTGCATATAATTGGGTATTGAATATGTTGAATAACATATTAATTCTATAACTTAATTTTTTTACGCATTTACCATTTTAATCTGTATATAACACGGTAGGTATCTATTTTCAGTGAATAAGATGATTTCAAATAAAAAAAAATTATTATATTTTTAATTTTTTCTATTAACAATTTTAACATTACAAAATTAATCAGAACTTTATTCTAATACAATAAATATGTTGAGGGGGAAAACTAGTTTTAACTTCGATTGCACCGAAGCTATATTACCCTTCTCGAGTACAAAAGATTTCATAGAAGAACTTGATACTGATCGATCGGTTTGTATGGCAGCTTCATATAAGGACTTGACTCGAATCTGCCAGTTTGTATGGCAGTTTTGTCAGAACGATTTATTCTCAGAATGTATTGTTACGTTGGACAATAATCCATTCAAAATTTTTTGAAGATGTCTTAGCAAACGAAAAAATTTTCCACACAAACATTTGACTCCGATAATTCGGCTTTTATAACGGCTACGCTATATTGGTCTGATATCGGTGGCTTCGATAAATGATACGTCATTTGGAAAGGAAAGAACATGCGCAAAATCTCAGATCGATTCTTCAAAAGCTGAGCGATTAGTTTGCGTATTTATATACAGACAAGGCTAATTCGATTCAGGTTGTCACTCTGATCATTTGTACATACATATATATACTTTAAGGGGGTATTCTACTCTAGAAATTAAATTTTGGGCAGGTTTTTGAATTTTATTAAAAAAAAAAAAAAAACAATAATATTTTTACCATAAATTTTTTTATGGTGTTTTATTGATATCTTAAGAATACAGAAACAAAAAATTGACAAAAAATATCAAAAATTAAAATAATTATAGGGGGGGAGAGACAGGTGTAAAAAAACTGGGGCATCCTGGTGATATTGATCCTAACTCTCCTGGTGGTCTGAAAAAAAATCACAAAAAATTTTTTTGAAAAATGGCGACTGCCTAAAAATAAAAATAATTGTTTACGCTTTTTTTTGAAATTCCTGAATTTTTTTAAAATATTAAAAACAAAAATTTTGACACGATGCTGGTAGGAACGATAAAGAAGATTAATACAAAATTTCAAGTAAATCGGTTGTATAGATCTTGAGATAATGCCGGTACCGTGTGGAAAAAAGTAGTTTCGAGAAAAACGCGTTTAAAATTTAGGAGACAGTTCTTGTGAACACGGTCGCCACTTCACAAAATCGGCTGCATCTCCGAAAATAAGTCGAATTTTGAAAAATCCTTCGAAGGTAATATTTTTGAAAGTCTAAAACTTAAATATATGAAAAAAATCGAATTTTTCAAAATTCTAAAGTATAATATCCCTTTAAATGGTCTCAAATGTTTTATTGAGGATATAACAAAGCTTACAAACAGCGAATTTAGAATGCATCAATGAATCAAAGGCACAGTGCTTAACTTATTATGAATTCCTAAATTAATAAAATATCATTAAGTATAAAAACTGGACTGGAAGCAAGTGCAAGCAAAACATCAAATTAAGGTATATTTTGTTGGTTCCAGGAGAAAGTATCGTAACTCTGAAACCCAAGTCAGCGTTAACTCGAACTAAACCTCTTATTTTATTATACCGATTCTCCGCTACCACCGTCAAGTAATACGATTCGAGGATAATTGAGTATTGGTGATCCTAATGATTTTACTTGACGCTACTTTGGCTTTTCTTCTGTATAATGTTTGTCACCAAGCCCTTCTTGTCTGCTTCAGTCATAATTTTGATATCGCATCTTAGAGGTCCTTTGCATTTTGTAAATCTTTTCTTCATTATTTCTCTCCAGCTCTTTGTCGTTTCTTTTTGGCTGCTACTTCGCTTTCAACTTATCTAGTGATTTCACCATTAGATACACTATGTTTTCTGGTGTTGGGTCTATCCCGAATGCATTTTTCAAAATTTGCCTTTTTATTTCATATTTTGCACAATGGAGCAATGTGTGCGCTACATTCACGATGGTATCGGCTCTGCAATAATCTATATGTCGTTGTCTTCGTGTTTGAAAATCATCAAATATGATTTGTAACAGCCGTGTTCTCTGAGATTTTGGGTTAAGTGAAAATGTACTTTAGCGTGCGGTGTATTTTTCCAAGGCTCAGTGTTAGGGATTAGTCGTAATGTTCAGGAACCATTTCGGCTGTCTTTCAATCGTGTTACTCTACAGGTATCCCACATGTACATGCACATTGGTCGCAGGTCATTCATCTATTCAGGTATTTTTGGGTGAATGTCTTATATAGAGGCGAAAGCATGTTCAATTGTCTTGGCTAAGATAAGGGGGATAACTAAGCCCGACGGCATTCCTAAAACTATTTTTATAACAACAACAAAATTTACTTCTTTATATTTTTCTTATTGGTACAAACTGAATCAACCTTAATGGTGGGTATTGAATGCCAGACTCTGGAGTAAGAAACTTTGTACTTGTTGACACATAATAATATATTTTTTACTTAGATCAAATGAGAGGTAAACAGAAGTGTACGGCAGATATATTGGTCCTTATTGAAGTTTAGAACAGAATGCTGTTTTGAATCAAAGCGCCTGAATTAAGGTACAATAGAACTATTTGATTAATAACAAAATAGCTGAACAATTTAGAAACAAGAAAACAAACTACCATTCTGCGAGTGTGGATTCTCATTTCAAATTAATATGCAATAAAATTTAAGAAATTATTTTAAACCCTATCCTGTAGAGCCAAGATGGTTGCACCGATAATAGGTGTTACAATTATTTTTTTATAAACAAATTTTTATAATAAGCAAAATCATTTGCTTAAAAATTTAACCATTATTCCTGTGAGCAAGCCATATTTTCTCATCATCAAGCTAAGTAATTATTTTAATTACAAGCTAATATTAAATTATTTATGCTAAATACCTATAGACACACTTGAGGCAATACTGCTCATGACTAGTTTTTGAGGCCTCCTGCCCACTTTAGGGGAAGCAATGAACTAGATGTTTACTTTACACTCTGTTCTTCGCAAGCAAATAGTGAAATAGTCGAGTTGCTGCGAAAAGAAAACAAAAAGTTGAGATGAGTTGAGCAAAGCAATGGAAGTGACTAGAACGCCGAATGCACTTGAAATGCAATGGTTTACTAATTAAGCGCCTATAAGTATGCTTCACAGTTTCGAAGAAAATTGCAGCAATTTAAGTATCGGTTGAAATTTTTACAGCAAATAAACAAATAAAATAAGACAGTACCAAAACAACTACAGCAGCGAACGCAGTTTAAAGTGGTAAGTAAAACAACAAAAATAAAAGTGCGCTTGAAACTTTAGCATGCTTTCGCACGGCTTCTTCTCTACTTTTCAAATAAATACCTCAAACGCAAATGCAGGAGAATCATGATTTGGTTAGTAGCGAAAATTTTATTGCTCGTCTAGTAAATAAACAAACACCTGCGCGCACAGAAACTGACTATAAACAAACAGCGACAGAGAAGCAGGAGAGTTGGCAAACAGTTGGCTGCAAATCATGGCAGTGTAAATTAGGATGCTGCACATACACACATACATTAATGCGCATATACAAATGTGGTTGTTTGTTTGTAACAGCGCCAAACCGCAATGCACGCAAAACAAGTTTGTAGTGGAGAAAAGCCGCTTTCTCAGCACTTTACCGTAATAAGTACTTCACAGATTTTAATTCTCGCATGCCTACTCCAATTTTTTCCGCGTTGCAAAAATTAGGAAACTTTCCAAATGCTTCACTATTGCAACAACAAAAACTAGGTGATGAGTTAAATTTTGCTTCAACTGCACTTAACTCTACTCTAATTCACCTTAATTCGCTACGGCACTCTTCCGCTCACCATGGACACCTACTCCACTCGGCGGATGTTTATGAAATTTGATACTTGTCTGGTTCGCTGTTTGAGCGGCTAGAAAAACACCCGCCAACCAAACGCCATAAGGCTACCAAACTGGGTTGAGTGCAAAGCAGCAATAATTAATTGTTAATACGAGATCTAATAAACAATTTCATTATGAGCAATAATAAGCTGTAGAAAGCTTGCAAGAACCTTTTTCCTAGTAAAAAGTACGTATCTACGTTATTATATTATTTCTCTTGTTATATATGTGAAAATTTGTGTTAAAGCTTATATTGTTTTCAATTATGCCCACAAAGCATCCTTCCTGTATAATGTTTAGAACCGAAAGGCATTAAGTTTCAAGTCCCAACTTAGAAGTCACATTACTGACCCAATGTAAAGTGAACGTGATTAGCATAGGTTATAAGAAAAAATACTGCAGCCAAATAATTATAAGTGCAATACCCCGACTGTAATTATTTTTAAAGAGTTATCCAAGGAGAGATACGAGTACAATTTTCAGTAGCCTTTTCCTGACAGACTAACATAATCGTCCTACTGAGTGTAGCTTTCGCAACACCATCACCTATCTTAAGACTCAGAATTCATTATTGGATAATATTCGCCGGAATAGACTCTTATACAGCAGCCGTAACTGACAACATACGCGAAGACCGTGGAGAGTCGATTCAGCGCCGTTCGCAGTAACACTGAACGACGCAGGGAACAAATTCGTTCTATGTTCTTGTGAAAAGTTCCAAGAGATCCGTCGTTTTCGAGCCAAATTTTGTTCAGCGGTGAGGTTAATTTCCGGCTCAATGGGTATGTAAAAAGTTTCAAGAGTTCCTCCAGAAAAAGAAAACGGTTTGGTGTGGTTTCTGAGCCGGTGGAATCAAGAAATATGGACCTCTTCATAAATGATGCCGGTAAGACCGTAGCCGTCAAAGGCGGCCGATATCGCGCCATGAGAATTCACTATTTTATGAATGGTTATGGAAGCTTATGATCTCGGCAACATTTGATTTCAACAAAACGATGCCACTTCCAACACATCGCAGAAATCAATGGAATTATTGAGGGAACACTTCGGTAAGCAGATAATATCAAGTTTTCGCATGATCGTGTGATATCACTCATTAAACTTTTGCGTGTGGATTATGTAAAGTCGAAAATCTATTCTAACAATCCTCCTTCGATGGAACAGAACATCACAATTGTCATTTTCAAGTTGCCACCAAAAATGTTCGAACGAGTCATCGAAAATTGGCCTCAACGGATGGACCATCTGATATGTAGCCCTGACATACTTATGAAAAAGATAATCGTTAGTAAATAGATTCCATAGAATGTTCTTTTCAATGATAATAAACATTTCAATTGGAAGTTTTTGTGTATTTTCTTAAAAAAGTAGGGAATCTCGAAATGGACCACCAAACATTTATAAAGTAAAGTGTTGACAATTCTGAAGAAAAAAGAAAATCGTTAACTGACAGTTTTTTTTAGTAACAATGGAGCCTTAGACGATAGAACAACGTGTCTTTACTGTTGAACCGTATTTCTAAAGTAATGGAAGCTTAGCTCCCGCAGTTCGAAATGCATCCACAACGTATCACTGTTTCGTCTGAATTTTGGTGTGGAAGCATAATTAGACCATCATCATTCTTATCATCAGGCCTCATTGCAAATTAGGTGATTTAACACCATTAGAAACCTTTTTATGGGGATATTTAAAATTATAGGTCTATTGCAACAATTAAATTCATCCATATTTATGCAAAATAGTCATTGAACGTTTCGGTAAACGAGTCCGAGAAAGCTGTGGAAGCCATTTGCCCTCCGTGTTAGTCCGTAAATAGCCTTATCATATGTAATTTATGATTGAATAAAAAAAAATGTTCAATCTTAATTAAATTCTGATACACCGTGTAGATACATCCTTTATGTATTAATTTATGTACGTATACTTTTTTATTCATATATCAAATAGTTCTGATTTTTTAATGGGGGTTGTGTTATCCTTAATTACATATTTTCACCATTTATTGGACAAGATGAGATATTGACTCCACCAGTTTTTTTAGCATGCTCATATCAATTTTGTCCCACTAAACCAAAATCGAAATGACTGAAATAATTTCCATGGATCCTCAATCGGATTTTATATAGGATTGAGGGAAGGCTAAGCCTGTAGTAGAATTTTCCGCTAGTTAAAGAACGCCTTTGTATTTTTCGCTACATGGATCGGTGCTTTGTCTTACTGGAAAGTGTGACCACGTCAGTTCTTTCTGAATACGCAGCGAGCAAATTGTGCAGTGGATTTTTTCGTAATTTGTTTACGGTTTGGGTATTTATTTTTATAATTCGTTTGATTTTGAAAAATTGCAACTCTTTACTTTCATATTTGATAGAGTTCGTCATAATATTCAAAAAAAATTGTGTTATTAATTCGAACAGTTTTCGAAAAATTGTTCCGTACTTTTGTCAGTATTAACCTTTTGTTAAGAAATAAATGATTGTTCTAAATTGAATTGAATTGATTATCTCTCAGCAAGCTCACATCAATACAATATAATTCGTAAAAATGAAAAAGTTTGCCGACCTCTGATCTAGACAACATTTTGCGAGAGTATAGCAGATTTAGGAAAGATAATGAAAAACACTAAAAATTCTAATATATTAGTAAGCTGTATTATATTTTATTGCGTTAGTTAAGAACTATATTTTTTGAGTAACTCTTTATACTTTTTAGGATTGTTACAACTTCTACTACTTATTTTTTATATTGCACTGCGGATATATTTTACTTTTGCAACAAGGTGTGGTATACAAAAAATTCTAACGAGAAATTTTTCATTAGAAATTTTTGTCGTTGAAAAATATTTGCTAATATGAATATTAAATTCTTGGCTTAACTTAAATTGTCAGATAATAGTATAATCTATACGCCAGCTTTTACTTCAAACGTGGATTTTAAAGTGTTCTATATCTCGCAACATTAATAATACAAAAAGTTTTGACATCTTTAGTTTTTATCAAAAGTTAAAATAACTTCACTGCCTTAAAGATAAATAAAATTTCTAAACTTACCAATCAACAGAAGTTTCCAAATATGCATTTGAAGTTGCAAGGCGCTCAAGTCCATTCAACTTGTAAACATATGCCGCCCTTATGGCCGAATGGGCGTTTTAGCTAATTGCTACGTCTATGCTATGCTATGTCAAACGCCAGCAGCTAACTTCCGTTCTACTAATTTTGCACACGCAGAAAAGCACTCAGCTCTCCATAAAGCTTCGTATTGAACAGTGTAACGTAGAGTTTAGTAGCATTGCTGCTTCGAAAAGGCCTTGTATGTTTGGTTGCTCAGCTCGATTGATTCAACTACCTTACTAACGAACACGTACAGGATAGCACTTTTCACGGCTATTAAAGCACTTTACTTCTAATGACGGTTGAAGTTGTTTACTCCGAATTTATAAGATCTTTTTACATAAGTGATTCATCTCCCGGGAGCTCAAGATTTTTCGCTGTTGTTTATGGGCTGAGAAAAGTCCTGAAAAAAAAATATAAAAATTAGGTAAGAAATTCTCGTCCATTAAATATTCGTTTCTTATTTTATTTACGCTCCAATATTGAAGTTAGTAAAACAATATAATTATTAAAGTCCTCTATACGAATGTTTATAGTCTGATTGTATGTGCCGTTGTGGGACAAAAATAAAACAGCTTTCCGTAAACATGACATTTATATAAGATTTACTTGTAAATAGTAGAAACACTCAATTTCATAATCCACAACAGAGGCGTAATTCGTCAAACGAATTTCGTGCGAGTTTCTACGAACCGTTCGTATTAACTCAGAGTTACGTATACAGTTTATATGAAATTTGCACATAATTCGGTTCGTATGAATCTCGTTCGTTCATCGAAACTTCAATTTATTGCTAAAGTTTTTCATGAACCTGATATATCATGGTATCATTGCTTTCACGATTTTTCATTTTAAATGTTCAGTTACAAAGAATGCATATTTTATGGAGGGGAATATTCAGTGTATAGTTATTTATTTTTTATTTGGCCATATATAATGAGCGCCCTCGAATCCAAAAGAATACCAAAGTATTTGTTGAGAATTATCTTCAAGTACCTTACAAATAGGTTGTTACTCTATGATACCGATGATGGACCAAAAAAGTACTGGGTGACGAGAGGGGTACCACAAGGCTCAGTTCTGGGTCCACTGCTGTGGGACGTGTTATACGACGAAGTGCTTCGACTTACATTAGAAATAGGGGTCAAGATTATCGGGTACGCCGATGACATTGCGGTAACGGTGGTAGGAAAAATAAATTAAAAATAAAGAGCTGGCTCACGGCGAAAAAGCTGCAACTAGCAGCCCAAAAAAACAGAAGCAGTGCTAATTACCAGCAGAAAAAAAGTGGAAAACGCTATTTTAATATTGATGGCTTTAGTATAGCGACTCAGCAGTCATTAAAATACCTAGGCGTTGTAATAAACACACGACTTAACTATTATACGCATACTGACAAAGCATGTGCAAAAGCGACGCGAATAACGGTGGCCCTATCGAGGATGATGACAATGTTGGAGGACCAAGCCAGGACAAACAAGCACCCTAGGCTAAAGTGAGTCAGTCGATGCTAACGTACGCGGCGCCCATATGGGGACCAGCAATGCATAATAAGATATACGTGAAGAAAGCAAGATCTCTGACTCGACTTAATGCAATAAGAGTTTTTTGTGGATTCCGCATGGTGTCGCACGAGGCGGCTGGAGTGATAGCGGGCATCATACCAACGGACATAATGGCACTAGAGATCAAAAGAATCTACGAGAAATCAAGAAGCATTGGGAGGCGTTTTACAACAGCAGAACGAAAGAAATAAAGGGAGGAAAGTTTATGTGAGTGGCAGAGGCGCTGGGACATGACAGAAAATGGAAGGTGGATGTATACGCTAATCAGAAAGGTGAAAATATGGGTTGAGAGGAACAACGGCGATTTTGATTACTATCTGACGCAATTACTGACCGGACACGGAAATGTGCAGCATATTTTCTTTTACTGTCCAAAATTTGAAGCAGAAAGAAACGACTTGGAAATTATTATCAACGAACGTATCACTCCAGAGAATTTAGTGCATCACATGATAAAAAGCAAAATCGTGTGGAATAGAGTGAAGAACTGGTTCACAATTGCCCTATAGGAACTAAGAAACAAAGAAAGGCAACGAAGTAGCGAGAGCAGAAGAAGTAGGGAAAAGTAGTCCAGAAAGGAGCCCCTGAAAAGCTAATTTTTGGCTGAACCTGGTCCTGCGAAGAAATGCTTAACGGTAGTACCGTAGGATTAGTAAACTGCAGTCGGAGTTAGGGTTTAGTACGTAGGTGTACTGTTACGTAAGTTCAGCATGGTAAGATCATCCATACTGTGCGTGGTCCGGTCCCGAAAGAGGTGTACCCTTAGCGTGCAATATGAATCGTGCGTGCCATCTGGGACTGACGGTATCTATGAAAGATTCCCCCTTCGAAACAAAAAAAAAAAAAAAAAAAAAAAATGTTCAGTCAAATTGCGATAAATCGATGTTGTGGAGATGTTCTATTCCATTTCCATGAATTTCAATGATGATTTCGCTGATTTTTGATGAATTCACGCACAGTTTCGATGGAATTTCCGGTTATCACGGATTTTGATTGGCACACATGTCTATGGTCATTTATGTCTTCAAGGCCACTTTGAAAACGTTGAAACCACTCTTGCACTCTGCTACGGGATAGACAATCATCGCCATAAGCTTGTTTCATCAATTGAAACGTTCCGGTAAAGCTTTACCAATTTTAAATCAAAATTTAGTGTTGGCTCTTTGTTCGAAGCTCATTTTCGCATCGATAACACAAACATACTGACACTTAAAACGCAATAACTTCACTTTCAATTAATGAAATGGACAATCGGACTGGAAAGATCGCAGATTCTAACGCACCCAGTCGACATATAGAGGCCACCAGGGGGCAACGGGGGGCAAAAGATTTAAAAAGTCCTATTTACTTTTGAAACCGCCTTGTAGCAGTCTGTAACATGGTCTTTAGGTTCTCTCCAACCCATTGGCACTGCAAAGGGCATTTCACGATTTGAACCTTCTAACCGAGCTGTTAATAATGTTACACAAGATATGAGGGGCCCATGCTTTATCTTGGTGCCCAACTTTAAAACCAAAATACAGTTCGTAAGCTTTTAGCACAATCGTGTTAAAATTACGTTTTTGCGATTTAAAAGTTAGTTTTCCGCACACATAACAAAAACTGTTGGCACTATTTACGTACTGCCTAGTCATTGTACCTAAAGATCTCAACAGTAATTTAAAAAACGTGAAACAAAGTCAATTCTAAAATTTGTCGTCTACTAATAAATTTTGTAAAATAAAATGATCGTAAAATACGCTGTTTACTTCAAACAAGCAGACAGCAGCGGTCTAAAGTGAATAAATCCCAGATCGTATGGAAATATGAGATTATGCAATATAATGAAACTTTATGTATTGTGAAATTTAAAGCAAGAGGTTACAGAATGTCTGTGGGTGATTGAAAAATTCTGCTTTCAGATTTGACTTCAGGGTATCAAACAGCATTAGAAACACCTTAGAATTTTCATGTTACAAATTATGTGTCTACAAGTGTACTTTATTCAGTTCATTATTATCAATCATAAAAACTCAATTTATCAAAATCAAAGTTCCTCACAATCTTTTAATTGGATAGGGCAGCTGTTACGCGGCAATAAAATCAGTCTCATTACATAATTGTCATGCCTCGTATGTTCTATTAACTTAAATTCCTAAAATGATTAAAATGGGTAATGCTTATATGTATTTATGCATTTAATAAAGATGATTACTCTTCTTGCAGGTATTAGTAATACTCGAATTTACGCGTAATTATAAAATTGTGATTGATTGCATGCTATTTACATGCAAAACTAACAACCAATATAAGTCTAACAAAGTCCTTCAGGCGCATCTACGCGCACCTTCACCAGCCTACGGCTAAATTTTTTCAACGCACCAATCAGGCAAATTGAGCAGACGCAGCCTACCAGCCAACCAAGCAGCAAACGGTGTAGACGTCTGGAGCGAAGGGATCTCATACAGCAGCGCAAGACACTTGCAAGTAACAAATTACTAAGTATTCCAGTGAATTTAAACTTTTGCTAAGCCAATTAGCGCCGCGATGAAGTGAAATTAGTAGTATCCATGGCGAACACAAACAACTACAACAACTGTTGAGTACAGAAAATTATAGCAAAAAGTTTGTACATATTTGTATAGCGTTTAACAGATATATAAATACTTCAGTGCACTTACATTACTGTATTTAAGTGATTGTCTAAGTTATATGCAAATGCTGTAAGAGCTTTCATATTTTCACACTTGAGTTGCTGCACTTAAAGTATTATGAAGATTAAAAAATAAAAATTGCAGCAATTTGTAAGCACAAATGTTAGACAGCCCGTGCGGAATAGATAGCATCGGGATAATCGTTCATTGTCGTGGGCGATTTAGCGAGGCTCGTGGAGGTATCAGCAGTGTGCTTTAAAGTTTTGCAAATTTCTTTTTTCGCGTTCGAAAAATTGCTTGCGAACAAAAGCCATTTTGCGAACGGTCGCTAATATTATCCACACTCCGCAGCGTTTCGCCATTTCGGCACAAACGTTGAGGCTGTTGGAAGGACAATCAATTCTCCCGCTGTCATTCCATTTGGTTGGTTGGTTGGTTGGTTACTTGACTGGCAGACAATGACTTTGGCTAGCCAGCCAGCAGGCATATCTATTTCTATATGACATATCTAACTGATATACTCTATTCAATAGAATGGTTTTTGTGGTAGACTGAAAATGGCATTTTTTTCGAACTTCTTTGTTCTCACAGCCATTTAAACACATATCTTCAACCACTTCTCTCACCGCCGTCTAATTGATCTCACTCCAACTACAATGCCGTTATATTTAGGAATGCACTAAGTATGAGCATGTAAAAGCTTTAATGACAGCGCGTCTACATGCAATGCTACTTCCGTATTCCATTTAATTATTCACTACTCCTCCATCATGCCTTTTCGATTCTTATTTTGTCTTCGTTCTGAGAATTTTTTGCAATTTTTTCTTTCAGCCATTCTTTGTTTTCTTTACCACGCTTTCGCAAACAATGCGCACATTTTCACGCTCTACTAAACGAATTAAATGATAATGCGCCGCGTCATATAGTATCTAGTAACTATTAGAGCCGCCGTTGGGGTGACAGCAAATGTGTGGCCTGCAGGCGAAGCAAATTTTGTACTCATCATGTTCTCTGCCTTGACTATAATGCTACATAGCGCCACCAAAAAGGCGCTAACCACAAACATAACCGCAAAAGAATGAATTTGTTAGATGCAATTGTTTTACTTGGTCGTGTGGCTGCCGGCGTGAATAAATGACTTGAAGCTTTTCAGCCTTTTACGTGGGTAACAGAATATACACAAATCATAACATCACCGATGTGAGGTAAACCAGAATTTTCCTACAAATCAAATTGTGCATTCATTCTCACAGTGTGATTATTTTATAAAAAGCTTGAGGTTCTCGCCAAAATGTTCCCTGTTAACTTCTAACGCTGAAACAGGCAGCTCACGATTGTCCTAAGAGAAGGTATATGTCACGGATCGGGTTAGTTCTCATTACATAGAAACAACAATAGTAGAAGTAGCAAACTGTCCAGAAGTAAGCAAAGCCATTCCGGAGAATAACATCCTCAAAATAAACAGAGTGGCTCTTAGGAAATTAGACTAGATTTCCGGGGTGTAACCTCCTTTTTACCTGTCCACTGCAACAAGCGCAGCTAATAATATTTTCCGATCCTGATCCGAAGTCGTTCAAACAGCTCATTTACTGAAACTACCGTCAGATAGCTTTGATTATCTTTGATACCTTCAATTATCCTACCATTAATCGGAAGAAACCAGTAGATATACGTTGCAACACCAGTAACGACGAGATATTATATGGATGGTATTACACTATACGAGGGTTGTCTTTTATTTAGCGAGATTTGGCAACCCTGATCTTAAAATCTGACAACTCACCACTTTATCGTAAAATTTCACATTTTTGATGTATGTATATACTCAGAACGTTTTGACATAAGAGACTTGCTTACAGTAACTTAAAACGTTCATCTACGCCAAAAAATAGAATTACTATCTATCACAAACATTTTCGCCCGATTATTTTTTAGAACTCGACAACAATGCCTCTATAAACTTAATTAATTTTTCAGAGATGAGGCTTTATCAAGGATCAGTGTTTATCGATGTTGTAGCGAATTCCATCGTAGGACATAGATTACCCCCGAGCGAATTTCGTGAAAATCGTCTAAAATATTTGTTGTTCCAGAAACTATTGATCCTGTGTGTAAACTTATATTGGCAGATCGTCATGTGACCTTTCGTAGGATATAAACAACTATTAGTGGGATCCCTCACAGTTTGTCAATTGCTCAAAAAGAGGTTAGTGCCGAGAGAAGTATTAAAACAATACTAAAGCGGTGCTTCGAAACACGACTGTAAAATTGTGACAGGTGATAAATCGATTAACTTTTTCGAACTCCAGCACGTAAAAAATAAACTAAGGGGTGAAAGTTTTCAAACAACTAAAGAAGCTGTTGATGCATTCAGAAGGCATGCTTTAGAGGTACCTCTGGCAAAAGTGCTACGGCATTTGGTTCAAAAGCATGCAAATGTGTATAGGTCTTAACCCATTAAACGCTAGTGTTACATATATGTAACGCTCCGATCTTTCACATAAATCAACGACTTTTTCGAAATGCAATTTCAAATGTTCCCAATTACAAATTAGAATTGAAGTGAACAAATCAAAGAATAAGTGTGCGCTATATTTTGCCCTTTCCGTTTAGTGCAGCAAAATTAGTAGCGCAGTGAACCGATTTCATACACCTAAAAAAACTGTCGAAATGGGAACACGTTGTCGGTAAGTACGATTTTTAATAAAGTGTCACCGATTTATGTGAAAAGAGTATTTTGTATATTTTGATAGTGTTTGAAATTTTATGCTAATAGAAAAAAAATTGAAAATGACTGTATTTGTAGGTTTTTTTTTTTCGTCTTGTGTAGCTGTGACATATATGTCACGTTCGCGGGTTCACCTTATGAATTGTATAACTATGTATAGTATACATATTTATGTGCGTGTTCTTCCATTATTAGGGCAAAACTAACTGTTGAAGAAGTTTGCGCAGTTTTGGACGAATTGACAAATAATGAAGAAGAAGAAGTGGAAGCTATATATATAGAGACTCCTGACGCGGGTGCTCTTTCAGGTGATGATTCGGCAGATGAAGACGGCGGTACTTTGGAAAACTTGTCACATACACAGCTTGTCGAGGATTGTGAAATTGTTACAAGAAAAAATACCGACTTTGAAGAGAACCCCGACTTTGATATGGACGCTGAAATTTTAGACTGCTTGAATCATTCTATCTCAGAGTTAGAAGTAAACCTTTTGGAGGAATCATTTGCTTCTGTGCAAGCATCCGAAAAGCCGAGTACATCGCGTTCAACTCAGAAGCCCAGGGAACAAACCAATTCTCGTCGTCGTAAGATAAGAGCCAAACCATCCTTTACGTGGGTCGATGATAATATCTAGATCTCCAATTTTCCCTGAGGGTAATTACAGTGACTGCAGCAACCTAGAGCCATATGAGCAATTCCAAAAGTTTTTTGATGATGAATTATTGCAAATGCTGTGTGACGAGTCAAACAGATATTCGCTCTTAAATAATAATGGGAACCCAAATGTTACAGTTGGAGAAATGAAAGTATTTTTAGGAATTCTGATAATAAGTGGATATACCTATTCTCCAAACAAAGAAGCATATTGGAGCGTTGACAAAGATATTCAAAATCTTGTGATTATTGACTCGATGAGGCGTGATCGTTTTCGAACTATTTTTGCAAATCTACACTTTATTGACCCCGGAAAGACAGATTTATCGGATAAAATACGGAAATTGAGACCCCTAACTGATGCTTTGAAAGCGAATTTTGCAAAAAATTTTCATCCAGAACGGAATTTGTCGTACGATGAATCAATGGTGGAATACTACGGCAGGCAAGGTTGTAAACAATTTATTAGAGGCAAACCGTTGAGATTTGGTAATAAAATGTGGTGTCTAAATACGCCTTCCGGTTATCTTCTAAACTTCGAGATGTATCAGGGAAAAAACCCTAGGACGAACGAAGAGTACGCTGCAAACTATGGAAAGAACGCTGCTCCGTTGTTTTCAATGATCGATGAATTCGTTGAAACGTGGAAGCCACGTCCATTTCAATTCTTTTTCGATAATCTATTCACTTCAATACCTGTTTTGGTTGGATTAAAAAAAATGGGATATGAGGGAACTGGAACAATTCGGCAAAATTCAATACCAATCTCTTGCCCTTTGCCACTGAAGGATAAGTTGAAAAAAAAGGAACGTGGTTATATGGCTAGTTCCCGGATTTCTGAATGCGATATTACAGTCACGAAATGGGTAGACAATGCAGTAGTTTCCGTTGCATCAACTTTATTTGGAAAGACACCGGTAGGGACAGCTGGAAGATACTCTAGGGCAGAACATGCTCGAATTCAGGTTCAAGTCTACAATGCTATCGCAATGTATAATAAGAATATGGGCGGAACAGACCGTATGGACCAAAACGTTAACGCTTACAGGATTGGAGATAGAGGGAAGAAGTGGTGGTTCTCAATTTTTACCTGGTTGGTTGATGTCTCCATTCAAAATGCTTGGCTCTTACATAGAAAAGGCGGACACGGGCTAACCCAGCTACAGTTTAGAAGAACCATTGCTAATCACTTTTGTCGTACTTATGGACAAGTCCGAGGACCATGGGGATTTAGACGTCCGGATTTGCAAATTGAGCTTGATGCTAGATATGACCTAATTGGCTATTTCATAGTTAGAAATCCTACCAGGAGACGCTGTGCTGGAAACAACTGCCAGCGATCAATAAACACCAAATGTGTAAAGTGTGACGTAGGTTTGTGTGTGGATTGTTTCTATAACTTTCACTTTAGACCAGTTTGAGTTTTCTTTCTCAACCAAAAATTTATTAATTCTCATACGTTTGTACCTGTTTCGTTTTCTTTTTGTAAACTTTATAATTAAAATAATAAAATTGATGAATTAAATCCAATGGAAGTGTTTATTTACATGTTAGTATCAAACATTATATTACATAACAGAAACCCGCGAGCGTTACATATATGTCACGGGTCGTGTAGACCCCCCCGGATAGGGGTCGAAACTTTTGTTAGTAGTTTTGTGTACATATCAACCCTTGTAGTATCCACACAAAGTTTGGTTCCTCTATCTTTGCTATTTAGCTTTCGCGTTTAATGGGTTAACGCAGAAATTTTTGAGAAACAATTAATTTCCTTAAAAATAATTGAATAACAATCCACGTTACAACAACTTAAACAATAGCAACTATGTATGATATATTTTTGCTATGAAAATATGAAGGCATGGACCGACTTACATGAGAATCACTTAAACACTTCTACATGGTAATATACAAACTAAACTGGAACCCTTAGCCGTGTCTAAAATAATTTATATATTGAGTTAGATATGTAAAGGTATTCAATGCTAACTTTTCAAATACGATGATTTATCAGGCTACGCACATTTTATTAAGGCGGATTTCATTTAATTGTTATCGATAGAACTCCTCCGTTGCACGTCTCTGTTAAGGTGACAACAACAGCTCATGCAATGAATAATTCAATGGTGGGTGCTCGACATTGCGTGTCAATCGGACACCACTCAATTTCCGACCTGATTTCGGATGCAATTACAATAAAAATAAAATGCCGTTGTTTTTATGATTATTGATATTATTTTATGAGTTTATAGTTTTTCTCAGCTTTCCAGCAGCTCATATAACCTCGAGCACACCTTCCTTCTACACTCCTCCGTAGGTACAAGCCTGAGTGTTTGTCGTGCAACAGTTGGATTAATATGCACACGTATGGAAAATGAATGGCCTGACGAAACGGCAGATGAATTGTGTTGGATAAGCGCATTTACACGCATATTACAATTACGCAGCGACAATAAATTACATTTTTTTACTTTTGTTTTGTGCAACGTGGTTGTCGGTGTTGCTGTTGTTATTAACTTTTGCGCCCTTCGGTTAGTAAACCATGAAAGAGTTGTCCGTCGCAGAGCGCGTGAAGAATGAAATGAAATGAAATTAAATCCAATAAAAAGCATTAATTTGAAGTGCGCGTTTTTCACGCAATGCAACTATCATTGTTGTTGCATATTTTTGCTTTATTTGCTGTTGTTGTGTGGAGTACCTCGCTTGCGTTTGCATATTGCACTAGTGACATTGGTGACAAGACAATCAAGGATTTATAGGCGTGTATGCGCCACGTATGCATGTGCCTGTGCTTAATGCAATTACGAATGAACACACATGCTTATTCGTATATATAAAAGTAAATATATATAAGTGCAAATATACAGTTGTAATGTTGCATTGCTTGATTTATATGTCGACTCTTCCACTAACGGCGAACAGTCTTTTGAAATGCTCTTAGTAAATTATATTAAAAAGTCTCTTAAGGGGGTATTCTAGTGCAGAAATTTAAAAAAATCTATTTTTTTATTCTAAATCTAATTTTTTATTTTTTCAAAGTTTAACTATTCAAGAATTTTCAAAAAAATCAAAATTCAAATTATTTTCGGAGATATAGGCATTTTTCTGACCCGGCATCCAAACTGGTTCGGCCGGAACGCGAAACTTTTTCTCAAAACTGACTTTTTCGAAACGATACCCACGATTTCTCAGGTCCTAGTAGTCCGCTTTACTTTAAATTTTTACAGAGTCTTCTTTATAGGCTTGTCTATGATTGGAACTAACCCCATCCCCAAATTTTTATTTTTATTATTTAAAAAAAATTCGAAATAGTCAGAAAAAGTGATTCAAAAAAACTTTTTTTTTAGGCAGTCGCCATTTTGTGAAAAATTTTTTTCCTCACTTTTCCGTAGTTCCGGCCATTGCGACATTATTCTAGATTATTCTTTTTTTCTTTTTGGTTTCAGATAACTAGGAGGGTTGAAATCATGGGCATGGTCACGTGGAAATTTTTAGAGACCCCCCACTTCGTCAGCTCATAATTTTTGAATTTTGAATTTTTTTACTTTTTTTAGTTTTTAATTTTTTTCTCTACTCTTCTAAAATTATCAAATAACTAATAAAAAATGGATAGTAAAAATATGAATTGCCTTTTTTACGACACTTTAAAAATTACCTGAAATTTTGTGCCGAAACTTTGTACAAAAGGTAACCAGAATTTCAAGAGTGCTCAAAATGCTTTTAGAGTATCTCAAGTTGAAAAGAGCACACAATTTTAAGAAAGCTGGTTCACTTAAACCTAAAATTATCCGTGAGGAATTGAAAATGTCTCCAAAAAACTAATTTTGTTTGATCACAGTTTTTTTTTTAATGTCCAGCCTTTGCGAAAACAAGACTAAAATATCTCAGATCTCACTTATTTCGTCATCTGGATCATTAAGCGAAAATAGAAATAAAAGAGCTTAGCAGACGGGCGATATGTGGAACGCACTTTCTCGAGGTTTATTATCATATTGCAACAGTTTTTAACAGTCTTTACAAGGGTGCCTTAATTAGCCCAAGGATCCTTGGGGATCAGTCGTAAGACCTAACTTAAATTAATATACTTGTAATGAGATCATGGTGCTTGCTTTGGTAAAATGCTTTGCTCGCAACTATTTTTGATTGGACTCAGCTCCCTTTTGTCGTCCCAAACCTTTTACTGCTATCAAAAGACTTGATAATTTTGCAGAAAGAATGTTCCAAAAAGATCGAAAAAAGATTACTCCCATGGAATATCAGCTAATATAATGTTTTTTTGCTACCAAAGCTCAAGCATATGCTTCGCCGGAAAATTAAACTCGGAAAAAAGGATCTGGTGGAGGGGCTAGTGCTCATAAGTATAACAGAGGGATGAGAAATTAAATAAATTGTTGGTAAACACAAGAAATTACTCCATTTCTGAGGGTCTCATTAAATTTTGACAAGACTTTTAAGGCTTTCTGTATGTGGAACATAAGTGAGTACAGTTATTTTATTCTTATTTACAAATCAGGAAGTATTCTTAGAACTGTGTTGGCGTTTGCAATAAAGTGAACAGCATTTCCTCAGAACCCTCCTATTATAATTCACTTAAATATTCAATAAATAAATCATGAATTTCAGTCCTGATAACACACTCTGTTGAAAAGAGCATTGAATATGCACCTTATCTCATTACAACCACAAAAATTCATGGCACACTCAAAAAACACTGCAAATTTGCAAAGGATCAAGCTAAGGACGCTTGGGCGACACGCGCCGCTGGTCAGCATATTTTGTATGTCAGCGGCAGCAGCGACCAACGGCGATCACGAACTCGAATCTGAGATACAAGGCGAATGCGTGTGCGCTATTATGAATTAATTGCCGGAATAATAATGTTGAATAAATGATTTTGGTGCTTCATTTTTCACTTGGGCATGATGTCTTTCGCCAAACCGGTGCGCATTTACGACTATATTGACAACGCATAATGTGTGCATATGGCTATCATACTCGTAGATACACATACATAATATGCATACTGATATATGCTAAGTGAATGCACATTACAAACGCTCTACTGCCGCCTTGTTGGGCAAAATATATGCTTTTCATATTCGATTGCAGTTAAATGATGAAGTTCACTTTTCGCCGTCTTTCGCTTGTGACTTCTGCATTGTTGGTCTCATTATAATTGCTGTAGTGATTGCTATTAAGCATGCTGATGCGTATGCGAGCGGCAGGCAGCTGCCGTCTCGATTGTGGCTTATTATTTATTTGTACTTCGCGGCGTTGTCGCTGCCCGCAACTCGGCTTGTTGTGCATGAAATGGATGCTTCACTTTTCACGTGCGATGTTGCCACCCGCATTCATCACTTGCTAAAGGGAGCGTAAAATTGGTATTTCATATGCCAATCATTGTGCGGCACAATGCACAACGCACCTAGCGGAAGTTGGGACAAGGCAATTAAGTAAAAATGAAGCGCATTTAAATCGTGGAAATATCACATAATTACGGTGTTAATCAAATTAACGCAGCACAGAGTTGTGGTTATGAAGTAGCTGAAAGGTTGTAATGGTATGAAAGAGTTGGGAACATGTATGCAGGTGCATTAACGGCGGTAAGGATACTTGACTGTTAAGAACTTTAAAAAAATGAAGAACCGATTCAACTTTAATTTCCTATGTTATGTTTACGGCACATTATATTGTACATAAACATTAGGAAACCCCAGCGGGATCTCTCTCGCTTATAAAATCTCACATGCGAAGCTAGAAATTTGTTTTTTCATATTTTGAATAAATTTTTAAATGAGACTCTGAACAATAAATTTGGTTGGAATCAAAAAGTTATCATATTTTTAGCTATACTTAGTGAACAGTTTCATCAGCTCAACATTTTTGTTTTCTGTTAACAACGGTTTTTGTCAATTTTCAGAAATGTGACAAATCCAGTTGAAATATTTTTCGATTTTTCTGTTCTTAAATATATGTATTTGATACCTTTACTCTGATGATATTGAAATGTATTCGATGGTTTTTGTGAAGAAAAGTTTTGGGGAAAACGGTTGTTTTATTTACATGTAAAATTTTATTGTACAATCATAATAAATTATTTGGTATGGGAGTTTTGTTAATCTAGCTATTGTTTATACGCCCTAATCTAAGAGCTATTAGACTTAAAACCTTCGGGAGCAAAGTTTAACGATAAGGTTGTACTATAAGAAGAATGGTAAAGAAAGCAGAGGCGGACTCAATCAAACTAGTAAAATCTTAGCTGTTTTCATATTCTAGGATATTCTTAAACTAAGCTCACAACTTTCCAAAACCAAAGAGAAGAGAGTTAGTGAACGATAGCACCGGTCTACATTAATTTTGTTGCCCTAGGTATGAGAACGATTTTGGATCTATTTGTACCGGTAGTTCCTGACCCTTTCATTGATTGATTTTTATAAGATTTCATCTCGTTTATTTTTAAATCCTTATTTTCATTTTGCATTACAAAAGTCAGAAAATGTAAAAAAAATATTTGAAATCGTGCAAAGTAAACAGAAAGGCATAAGTTATATTTCACTAAAAACCCTATGATGAGCTTCTGTTTTATAATTTTTCAGACGACACTCCTGTTTTAAGAACTGGATGGAACCTGTGATTTTAAGATGATCCCATCAACATGGATAGCTCCATCGCTTTTAGCTCCTAGTTGGACCTGCCTACCTGTTCCTTACTATAATTTCCAAAATTATCCGAAAATTGATCTAGCTTATTATGGCGATAGTTTAACTTGATACTCAAATTTGATCCTAAATATATACCCAATTTGTCAGCATATTTTACATGCATAATTTTTTCATAATTTGATACTTCTGGTTTCCTAGGAATTTTTCGACTATTAAAAATAATTTCCTTGCTACAATTGGCGGATGTATCTGCATCTTTCATTAATTTCTGTGAGTGAGGAGCTACAAATAGTGCACTTGGCATATTGTTTTGTAAATCCTAATTTGATCACTTATTAAGTCTCATTTGGAGGAAACAGCTTTGCCGTAGATGTTTCACCCTAATATTCACGTTCATTGGTAAACGACTTTATTATTTCGTGTAGACGAATTACTTTTGAAACGGAAGCGAGATTTTCATGAGTAAACAGGTCTTTTGTAAACTGTAACTCTAGATATATTCACGTTTCAATGTACATATATATAAATATACATTTTTATTGCTAAAAAGCCGATAATTATCAAAATGTTAGATATGGAATTATCGTAATAAAGTTGAACGATTTGTCAACGTTTTTCAAGCGTAAGTCTTTCCATGATGAAATGCCAAACAATACTGAACAAAAGTTACAAGACAGTGTGACTGACGCGTGATCTGTCAAAAGAGGGCTATTGAAAAAAGTAGTTCTACTTGGATCAGCCGTTAGATATATTTAATTATTACTACTGCTGGTTTCAACAATTCCAATGGATTAGGCAAAAAATATATGAGATAAATAAAGTGAATAAAGTGATTAGGTGAGATCAATTTAACCGAAAATTCTAGGAAGCTGCCGTTTATAATTTTCAATTCCCTCTTTTCTGATTGGATTTTGTTGAATTTCGTTGAATTTCATTTGACAGCTATTAACTGCACACTGCACCTATTTCTAATAGGAAGAGAGACATTGACTAACCGCTAAATTTTAAAATTATAATATTAAATGGGTTATAAAGTACCTAATTATAATAGGTTTTAGTCAATGGGGAACGATGTAGAGCCATATAATGAAAGTTGATTTGGACCTTTGATTCCAAAAGGACGGCGCTTTCCTTACAGCCAACGAAACAATTGATTTATTGAAAAAAAAAAAACTTCAGGTGAGCGCATCATTTCGCGTCGTGGGCATATAGCGTGGTCTCTAAGATCGTTCCATTTAACACATCTGGGCTATTTTTTGTAGGATTATGTGAAGTCGCTTGTCTACGCAGATAAGTCCGAGACGATTATCGACTGATTAAAAGTTAACATTCGGCGCGTTATTGCTAACATACGGCTTCAGTCGCTACAAAAAGTGGTTGAGAATTAAGGCTTTCGGCTGGAATTTATTCGAGCCAGCCACGGCGGTTACGATTTGTTTTTATAACAAAGCTAAATTTTGGACTGAAACGCTAAATTGATTGATATCCAAAAAAACACCTTTTATTTAATTCAAATATTAAAGGAATGTTCTTATGCCGATATCGTTATAAATATATTTATTTATATACAAATGTATGTACGCTGTTGTTACAATTTTATAATATTAATTGTTATAATGACCTTGCTTTTTATTTAAGTCTATTTTTAATTTTGATATTTTCTTTTGTAGTAATTAACGAATATAAACATTGTGGTTCAGCGACCAAAATAAATTCTTAATCTGGTAGCAGTGCATTTTTTAGTTACTAAGTTGCAAAATTAGGCTATCGTCCATTTCCGTAATGTTCACTTGTCTATCCTACTTTGTTGCTTAATATAAAAAAAGTTTGAGCGTTTATTTCAGCTAAAGTTCGGTTAAACTTTGGGCAAAGTGATTAAGATGTGCATCAGACCAACATTTGACGATTTTATGTGTTGGTAAGCACCGTAAAACTATGTCGTTAACTTTTGTCAACTTCTGCCCACAATAACTTTCTCGTCTGTCAGAATGCGAGTCAGTTTAGTTGTTATGTGGTATGGCATACCACTGCATTGGGCATTTGGCTATTATACAGATTTATAAAAATATTTCTAGAGTTTGTAAAAATATTTTTGCATAGACCACAGTCAGATATCTTTACATACAAGGCAATTGCATTGGCAGTGCAAGGATAATAAAAATTAATTTATATGACTTGCTTGTAATAAAATTTTTTTACCGACTCTCTCCTCAAACATATATATATATAGAATGTGTGCCGTGTGCAACCAAACTTAATCGAGAATACATAGTTTTATTTGCATGGTGAAAGAGAAATCGTTAAGCACAGATATCATCATTCAGCTATTATATAATAAATATGCAAAAATGTGATTGTAGGTCGCATCATCCATATAAACATCCCAATAATGTGATCCATAATGCATAGACGGTTAAAATCCAGTGTTTAGTGAAACTTAACCGAGTTAGCAAGACTGCATCGTAAAGTAAATAAAACTGGGTAAATACTTCTCTAAGACCCATATACATACATGTACGAGCATCTTGAAAATAACAGTTACAATTTCATTAAAGCTTTCATATAATGATTTATTTTCATTTTCTTTATAACCTAAATATGGTATAATATAATACTTTTGCTACGATCTTTTTAATATGCAAAAAGTCTCTGGTCAGCATAATGAGCCAGGTTCGTTAGTATATACGCGAGTTATCTCACAGTTTCTGAGATGTCGATCAGAAGTTTTGCAATCCTATCTCCCTCCTTACGAAGTTACTCATTTGCCGAAATAACTGATATTGGACAAACACCAGTCCTTGTATAGAAAAATATTTATTTGACAAGGTGATTTTAAGAAATTTATCATAAATAATTACTCAAGGCACGACTATAATCTCCGAAGAAAGTGTTCAGATCGGATAGCAAATTCAGGAAATACCCTCAAGTACATAAGGTTTGTATGTTGTATGGGATCTTGCAAAGTTTTCACCCGAGTTTATCCATTTTTGCCCCAAAGATGAACCGTTATTAGAAAAACACGCTCTGTCAATTTCATCAGGATAACTCACATAATGACCGATACATAGGTATAAAAACAACTGGAAGTTCGAAAATCTTTATTTAGGTATATAGGGGCTAAGGGAAGTATTGACCCGATTCAAACTATTTTTTATACAAAGATATACTATTAACAGGAAATGCGGGTCTAGGTTCCGAATTTAATGCCTCTTGAGTTTATCTTATTAATTAAAAGCACTCAGTAGTATTTAACAGAATCGTTGTATAGGGAGCGGGCGGGGTTATAAACAGATTTTATTAAATTTTATAGTGTCGGTTTGAGTGCTCAAGCGATTATTTTTAAACGAATTTGGATAACGTGCTTTAAGTGACTTAGGAGTTATTTGCATTAAAGTCCTAAGATGGCTGGACCATGACAATTTTTAATTTAATTAAACATTTTTATTTTAAGCCCACAGGTGTGTCTTGCTGCTGCGATCTCCTGTATCAAATATCAGTTATGTAATTACTTAATAACGACACTCTAAAACTTTACATTTAATATCGTTTTGTGGGCATGGCAGTGGTCCGAATAGGCCCTTCTACGAATTTGTCTTTAAATTTTTCGATTGAACCTGTAACTCGAATTTCAACACGTTTCATCCTCATGGTCATTTATAACGAGTGATCTAAGTAGCGATACTTTTTTTCGTCGTGTGAAGTGGTCATGTTATTTTAGTTCAGTATCGTTTAGCATTTTATTATGGAAAGACTAATGTTCTGGTGTTTACAAATTGTTGAGCTTTATTACAAAAATTCACATTCTGTAAAGAATGTATTTCGCGCTGAGTATTGAGCGTACTCATCGCATCACCACCATCCATCTTGAGATCCACTATTCACTGCAGCGAAGAAAATTTGGCAGCCGTAGGTGAGAGTGTACGACGAAGAGCGTGGAGAGTTGATTCGGCGTAATTCGCAGAAATTCGGACTGACGTATGGAATCACACGGGGAATTTTATGTCGAAATATTAAATTCAAGGCGTACACAATACATATTGTGCAAGAACTTAATCCGCTCGACCTCCCTAAACCAAATCGCTTTGCTCTATGGACTCTTAAAAATTTCGAAGAGACGTTTTCAAGCCTAATTTTGTTTAGCGATGAGGCCCATTTCTGGCTTAATGAGTATGTATGATGAGGAACCTGAAGAGATCCAAGAAATGCCATTAGAAAAAAACAATGGTTTGGTGTGGAAGTGATCGAACGATTTATTGAAAATTGGCCTCAAGGGATAGACCATCTGAGATGTAGCCACGGTCTATGTTTTAAGGATATAATCTTCAAAGAGTAAATGCAAAGGGAGTTTTTGGAAATAACAATAAGAATTCATCGTTAAATTTGAAGTTTTCCTGCTTTTTCATGAAATTTGTAACACCCAGAAGGCAGCATCGGAGACCCTATAAAGTGTATATATAAATGACCATTATGTTGAGCTGAGTCGATTTAGCTATGTCCGTCTGTCTGTCTGTCCGTCTAGATACAAACTGAACGATCGGAATCAAGTTCTTGTATGGAAAGCTTTTACATTTGACAATGTATCTTCACAAAAGTTGGCACAAGTTATTTTCAAGGGCAACAATGTAGTCTCCGTAAAAATTGTTCAGATCGACTTATATATATCGATCGACTATAGCATATAGCCGCCATACAAGCTGAAAGATCGGAAAAAGTTCTTGTATGGAAAACTTTTGCATTTGACAAGATATATTCACGAAATTTGGCAGAGGTTATTGCCTAAAGTCTTACTATTTTTTGCTCACAGTAGTATCCTGTTGCGGGTATAAGAACCCGCAACCACATTTTCTTAGCAGCTCATATTTTTCAAAGCTTACACAAGATTAAGCAAGTGCAAAAGCCCAAAATGGATATTATTTTTCCATAAATTTCGAACTAAAATGCCACCGCCTGGGAATATAAAATAGAAATTATGTGCCTAGAGATTTGCATCTTCGATAAAAGTTCTAAAAAATGTATTTAAATGGACTTAGCTTTGATTCCAGATTATATTTCTACAAAATTTGAACACATGCCTGGCACACAAGAGCTGAAATATTAACATTGACTTCAGTATTATTTTCACACAATTTTTAATACGAACATATTTCGCCTCCAAACCATTTCTACACATTTTTACAACAAAAATAGTAAAACAAGAGCCAGAGGCAAGACTTTCCATGCCACTGCTCTGGAAAAAAGGATATGCGCTCGTACTTACAATAAGATTTAAATTTGGTTGTAGTCCAAGGCAAGATTCTTTTCTTTAATGTAGTCTTTTGCTCATATTGCCTCGGTTTTATGGTAAACGAGCAGACTGCTGTCGCAGACACCAAGACGTAGTGGCAATCATCTATGCAGCGCCTTGTGCGCCTCATGCGGAATGCAACAATGTTGCACTCTTGCCGGCTGCTTACATGCCACACAATTGTTGTCCACATGAAAAGTGCTCGTTGCAAATACAAAAGCAATGCATTTACCGGAATAACTTAAGAAAACAGTGGCTAGAGAATTGTAAAAGAAATGGGATTTTAGCAGATTTTGTCTTTTACTGCGACTGATGGCGCGTCGTGTCGCCTGCAGGCTTGCCAGTTGCCACGACAGCAATGACAATGCGAGTGAGTTTCTAAGTGGATATAGATATGCATGACGTTGTTATGTTCATAATCCGAACTCATTCCTTTGCCCAGCAGACTTCTATTTTTTTTGACATTGCCTCTAGCTTCGTCACTACCCTCACTTAGTCGCTCCAATGACATTGTCATTTCCAGTAGTATACTAGCTGGAAGTTATCATTTGTTGCATATAATCATTTCAGGATATTCATGAATAAGCGCGCCACCAACGCAAAAGTGTTGCCAAAAATTTGGCCACGGATTTGCCAAGTCACACTGTGCCGCCAACGCTCTTCACTTTTTTACTTAACGAACAGTTTTTCTAGCACTATCTTCGGCATTGCTCTTAGCCACAGGCATCCAAGTTGTATTCGCTATTATCGTTTTTATTCCCATAGTTTGGCGACTCCTAATATGTAGATAGGAATTCATAAGAGTCATACAACATTGCAGATAATGAAGGAATGCTGTCGAGTTGACAGTTCTTGGCCAGATAAAAGTCCGGCCTCTTTTTTTTACGTAGACCCGAGTGTCATGCGTATGGCAGGTCACTAATCTCGATTAATTTCTGTTAATTTCAACCAGAGATCTATTTTTAATTTCCGGCAAATTTTTTCGGATAATCTTTAGAGTATGGGTTTTAGGGGCACTAAAAGGTACAGGTTTTAAAGAAAATTGAATACAATCTGTAAATGTAAAAAATTCCCGAAAACTCAAGTTTACAATCTTGTTTTACAACTAGACATAACCCTTAAAATATAATAAAATCCAGCAAAGTGAATGAATGTGTTCCAAGAAATGGATGACTTAGGAGTCAAACCAAAAGAGCTAGCAGATAAGATTAGCTTGGAAAGGCGGGCCAAGTGGCATTCGTCCGAGTAATATCGCGTGCGGCTTTGCCATACTTTTGCAAAATGAACAACTTATATTTAACATATTCGCTAACAAAACCTTTTATATACCATAATCGGTTTACTGGGTAATATTTTGCCTCATTTGCGTGCTTAGTCCTTTTTCTCATCTTTTTACTGTTTCTGCATGATAATCAGACGATTTGCTTGCATTATTTTGCTATGTGTTGTTCATATTTGCTTTTTGCTCATTTTTGAGCTCCTATCCTATCCTCTGCTCTACTTATTTCTGCAGACTGAGCAGCCTTTTTCGTGATCTCTGCACTCTTTGGCCACTTTTGTAGTTTTGGCAATTTATAGTTTGGATTAAATTCTTTCATCTTTTAAATATTTTGAATTTTACGTTTCTTGGCAGCGGCATCTTTAACCTTTTTACTATACATATACCCCGTTCGGCACGCTAGCATACGGTCGAAATATCGTATACCGCCTGGCATGCACCGTAGTGCGTAAAGCTTTGATGTTGTTGTTGTGTAGGTAGCGGCTCACATGCTTCGTTTGCTCTCTTCTTTCTCCTTACTACTCGCTATTTCAATTTCTTTTCGTTTACTTGTGCACGGATTCGTTGTATTTGACGTTCGTGCTGTGAGTTACTGCGGTGTGTGTTTCGTAGCTGACAGTTGACACTTTGCGTCCAACCACAGATTTGAGTTGTTACTCTGACTGGTTTAGTTTTTGCACACTATTTTAAATTTCGTTTCTTTCTTGTTTGTATCACTGGTTGAATTGGATTTGAAGAAGTTGCACAACTTTATCTTTTTATGTTTTCCAAAGTCTATTTTGTTGTACGGGAAACGGAAGCTGGAAGTCGGAAACTGTAATTGTCATTTGAGGTTAAGTGTTAGAAGTGTTTGTGGTCGAAGCCGTAGATTTTTTGTACGATTTTCTATTTTTTGGCAAGGCATATCAACAGCTTTCGGCAGTGAGTCCAGCAACTTGGTAAGTGGAAGTGTTTTGTTTATTTGGATTTACAACTCTTTCATTGAGTGTCGAGTGGTGACACTCAAATTTAGTTAGGGTGCAAATTTGGTAATAAATTTTGTGGTGAATTTTGAGCAACGAGATGCAAATTCGTGACAGATTAAACGCAAACAGTAGCACTGCTTTTCGGTTATTTCTGTGGTTGTATTGGGAATATATGAATATATATTTATATGTCAAACAAACATGGCGTGCAGAAGAAAAGCTTAGCAGAGCTTTTGCTAAGTGGATAGCACATTTGTTGATTGCGCTTACAACGGCTGACTTGCACCCATTTTGAAATTTTCATTGTTAGAATTGAGAGAACATTGTTTGGGCATGGAAGCGGTTGAGTGTAACATTCACCAAATAATCATAGTTATGATAGGAATAATAACATAATGTTAGGCAGAATATTCATACACACGCTTTGCTTACAGTACTTTTATAATATGATCACAGGTTTACTCTGTTTGTCGTCCAAACCGGATTTATTGAACATAGATGTTTTAAAAATGTCTGAGTAAGAATAAAAATTAATTAATCAAAAATATTTTTGTGCACTGTACAAGGGGTTAAGTATGTGATATGAAGAAAAATGCATGAAGTGGATCCCTCAAGTTGTCAAACTCGTGTCGCCCATGTGAAAGCAATGAGCTCAACAAAGAAAGAATTTGTCCATAATGAGGGATAAAGAATAATAAAAAATAATAATAAATATAATGTTTAAATTGTTTCGGGAGTAGTCCAAGAAGTTCAGAACTTTAAAAATTAAACAAAGTGATTCGTAAATGACTAAGTAGAGGTTATACAAAACGGGATGAATTAGTATGTCAAATATAACACATTGATTACAGCAGCTTTTGTAAACACTGAAGGAATATAATTTCCTGGTCCAGAGTTAGGCATAAGGTAACCTTTTAAGTCGCCGGACCACTGCAGTATTTTTCAAGCTGAGGGGTTTACCATTGCGAAAGCCACTGAGCTGGCCTCCAATGCACCTGTAGGGAATTCCAGAGTTTGCATCTACGTAGACAGCCAAGCAGCAATCAAGGCAGTTAAATCATATCACATATCGCTCAGAAGTGCCCTGGGAAGTAGGGCAGCAAAGTAAAGTGTTCCAGAAAAAAAAAAAAAATAGGGTTTCAGGGTTCCAACCTAAAAAAGCATCGAGAACAAAGAAAGAATGGACGAGATTGCCAAGAATGATGCACGGCTAATATCCAAAACACGTGATTAAAAACTCATGCATTGAGCTTCTTGGGTGCAAAACTGCAAAACAGTAGATCGGAAGTACACAAAATTCCTATTGGCACTCGATAAGAAAGACTGCTGGAACATGATCGAAATACTAATTAGTCACTGTGGTGACGACGCACGCCCATGTAGGAAAGGTCTAGAACGGGGCACTAGAAAAACAATGAATAATCTCTTGAGCACTTGTGCCGAATTGGCAAGACTACGCTGTAAGCATTTGGGGACTCCACGGTATGATACACAGGACGCCGTATCGATAGTAAAGACGCAGACTCTGTTAAAATTCGCGTCAACTGCAGGCGTCCTAAACGAAGACTACTTTTCTTGAACCCAGGAACTGGCCTCCACTTGATATCGCAAAGGATCAAAACTGGTCTATGCTTGGCTTATTGGCCTACCAGCTTAACCTTATCTAACATACTTTCCCGAGTTTATCTAGCGGAATTAGCGATATACAAATCCAGAAATTGCTTAATCTGTCAGATTCTCGTGTTGTAAAGCCACTTCTGAAGAAACAACAAATACTTTCCAAATGATTGCGAAATCGCCTTGGGACCAGCTATGAACAACTCTTGATGAAGCTAAACAAATAGATGTTGGCTGTAAAATACATATCATACATAGGATAACATCTGATCTTCCCATGTAACAGAAGATGTTTTTTTGTCCAATTCCATAAACATACCTACCTCGAAATTCGAAGTGTCTAGATCGAATTTTTATGTTCAAGGAAATACTTGTAGTACTTAATTTCGTGAATATCACTCTTTGTCTTTATTCCTATACTGTAAAAAGAAACGTTTGGATTAAAATCCAATTGTTCGATATACTATATACTGGAGACTATAGCCATCTATAGTCCTGGAAGCTTAAAGCTTAAGCTGGAAGTTGGTGGGAACATACTCGTATGCGCTTACAATTCCTCAGCAAAGAAAATATACGATTGTATAACAATCTTTTTTGAACAATTTTGGTGATAATATTTTCAGTTAAAATGAGAATTGGCTACAATATTATAACGAGTGCTTTAAACAAAGAACAAATAGTACTTACAAACTTAAAAACCACACTTAAAGTGATACAAGCCGCAGCAAAACATTTTTGTACTTTTATTAAAATTTCAACAAACTCTTAAATCTCATTACAAATTCACTTAGAAATATTTAAATAATACTAAAGTAAAATATATGACCGGAAGCTGTCTGCGACACGGTGTTGTCAACATCCCAACACTACTAAGGCAAGAGCAAGAGCATTCCCGAGGTACTTGTTGAAAGCCGAGAGAAATAAAAACATACAAGTACAAAAGGATGACAGACAAAATAATAGCCATAAATAAACTTAGCTTATCATTGTGAGCAGCAAAGCATGAACCAACACACCTTCACACAGAAAACGTTCGCATATTTATAGATTCCGTTATTCTTCTGGTTGTTTACATGAATAATCAGCTTTCCGCCGAAGTGAAGGAAAGTGGAAAGTCAGTGAACATTTTTTCCAACTTTAGTACAACTTGAACTAAGCAAAAATATATGTACATGAGTATATGTGTTGGTAAAGAAACCACTGGAAGCTTCACTTTCATGTATTCACAAGAAAAGTTGATTACACTAGGTAACAATCTTGTGAAAAATGCGAGAAAATGAATTTCAATTGCCGTTTTTAAATTGCTTATAATGAAATGCGTCGCTGACGTTTTGTCAGCTTAGCTATTTACCATTTGCTGGATGCGGCCGACACTCGCGATAGGTGTCTTGCTGAATTGCCATTTTTTTGCTCGTTTTTTAGATTCGTGAATAGGAAATCATTAATCTTTGTTCTTTTTGTCAGCAGTCTACCAACTTCTTTTTACTAACGTGTGTCGACAGAGAAAATCCAAAAGTTATTGGAACATTACACTTTAAACGTTTCAAGAGCTTTCAACTAAAGCGTTTAGACTTCGAATAGAAAAATAAGATAATCAAATGAAATCACGTTCTCGTTCTCGTTTAAAAGAAGTAGCATTATCTCATAAAGGAAGCCATCATAACTGAAATGAGATCACAAAAGTAAGGATATACGTATGTATATCTGAAATATTCAAAGAAGTTATTAGTAAATGGGTAAGTTATGATAAAGTCGTCAACACTTTACTGATAATAAAGCAGCCAATTGCGAATTGAAAAATGTTATTTCACGAGATGTGTTACATACAAGCCGATGTCGCTAACGTTCAATAAACATGCGTGTACTTGGGTTAAAGAAGAGGATTAAGATAAAAATTTAATAGTTTGTGCCTTTTACCAAAGGTGCAACTTTACGCGTCCTGAAAAGAGCAAATTCAATATTTAATTAACGACTATTTAACTGAAATGTGCAACACGACTTCAACAATTTGAATCAAGCCATTTGAAACTATACCAATGATTGTTTTATTGCCTCATTTGAGGGGACAACGATAGTTTTGAATCAACCAAAATTCAAAATTGCAGACAAAAAAGAGAGAGGCCGAAATGCAAGAGTACGAAGCTCTTGCAAAGCTGGACGATATGGGTAATGCTCGAAAATTGTACAAAAAGATGGGCCGACTTACGGAAGGTTTTAAAACCGGAGCATACTTTTATAGAATCCCCAGAAGTGATCTTTTGACTGATGCCCAGGGCATGCTAAGATTATGAAGGGAATACTTCTCTAGCCTGCTGAATGGCAGTGAAAGCATATCACCAGGAGATGCTGAAACCGATTCTCCAATAGATGACAATGGAGCAGACTTTCCATTGCGCGATCATAAAGAAGTTCGAATAGCAATAAACAACAAAGCGGCGGGAGCCGATGGATTGAAGTCCGAGATATTTAAACACAAGCGACGAAGAACTGATAAGGAGCATGCATCAGCTTCTTTGCTGAATAAGGTCGGACGAAAGCATGACCAACCATTGGAATTTAAGTTTGCTCTGAGCAGTCCACAAAAAGGATGCCCCACCATCTGCGCCAGCTATCGTGGGATAAGATTCCTGAAAATCCCATATAAGGTTCTATGGAGTGCACTGCTTGAAAGATTAAAGCCTACCGTCAACAAGCTTATTGAACCTTATCAATATTTTATTAAGCCTGCGAAATCAACAACTGACCAGATATTCACCATGCGCCAAGTCTTGAAAAAGACCCGTGAAAAGATAATCGATACGCACCACTGTCTGATTTTGGTATCTCCGCAAAAGCAGTACGGCTGTGTAAACTGACGTTGAGCAAAACCAAAAGCTCCGCCAGGATCGGGAAGGGCCTCTCCGAAACATTTGATTTTAGACAAGGCGACAACCATCGTATGACTTCTTTTATCTACTTTTGGAGAAAATAATTCGAGCTGCAGAACTAAACAGAGAAGGTACAATCTTCTTCTTCTTCCATAAAAGTGTACAGCTGATGCGATAAGCGAAGCAAATATGTCTGGTGGTTAACGATGGCAAGACGAAATATCTCCTGTCATCAAACAAACCGTCGTCGCATTCGCAAAGAGGCTGCCACGTCACTGTTGACAGTCATGACTTCGTCGTAGATAATTTTGTCTATCTTGGAACCAGTAATAACACCACTAACAATGCCAGCCTAAAAAAAAACACAAGAAACTGTTGTCTCTAGGTGCTACTTCAAACTGAATAGACAATAGAGAAGTAAAGTCATCTTTCCGAGAACGAAAACCAAGGTCTATAAATCACACATTATTCCCGGCCTACTATGTGGTGCATGTGTCTACGTTACAACTTTTCGAGAGGAAGGCTCTGCGATTTATGGTTCTTTGCGCGTTTGCCGCGGTAGCTGTATGAGTTATATGACCGCAATGACATATTTCAGTGAATTAAGAGACAGCGGCTGCACTGGCTTGCTTATGTCATCCGAAAGGATTAAAATACTTCAGCTCTGAAAATAGTCGACGCAGTGCCCGACGGAGGAAGCAGAAGAAGCCTCTACTTCGTTGGAAAGATCAGATGGAGAAGAACCTGATGCACTTGGTATCTCGAACGTGTTTAATAAAAAATAAAGCAGCCAGCTGAATACGCTTTTCTTTAGCCCGCCTAGCTATTGCTAATAAACCAAACACCAAAGTGATCATTATTTATTAAATAAAAAATAACTTTACATTTTGCTGCGAATTTGTTCTCGCTGTATACATTACAACTTTGGCCGAATTAAGCATATGTATAATATTTATACCTAAGCAGTATTTTCTACTTACATTGTTTCTTTATTGAGAAACAAAAACCGTCAGTGTTTATTTAAGCTAGAGTCATAGTAGGAAGAGAACATGGAAAATATAAAATACTGAAATTAATTCTTATTGTAACATTTAATTTGGTTCAAACAAAAATGATTATTTAGTTCCGCATAGTTCACCTATGACGGAAATATTTAATTGAAATCATGATTTTTTGTTGATTTTAAGCTATTTTTATAAACCTTACCACAAATATTCGTTTGGTAACACGAAACCATTTTTCTATCATTATTCTGATATATAATTGTACCATGACAGATGTGTTTAACTTGGGTACCTACTGACGGCAGTCTTATCCCACGACGCTCAAAAGCAAAACGGATCAAATCAATGCGTTGATCAGCGCCCTGTCATTTGCCAATGCCATTTTTAGTGCTAATTGGCAATGCGGAATGGACACACTAACCATCTTGGCAGAGTTCGGGAAATATCTCAAATCTCTACCTCTCTGGATCCGGCGGTTGCAATGCAACTCCATATTTAACTGACAAAATGTCAGTTCTTCCCGCATTCGAGATATAATCACAACCACAAAAATACTCACCAGGGGCCAGTCCGCATAAGCAGTTTGCTACCAGAATTAAGTTTCCGGTCAGGGCAGGCCTCGTAGCCAAAGTAAATTAAATGAATATATCTAGGAGGAAATAATATATAGAAGATGTGGCAATATTGTCACTGAACGAATAATATAGTTCAGATGGCAATACTGTAAATCAGCTGTTAATTGACGAAGCGTCCATCAGCAGCCATCATTGTAACGGTCCATATGGATCATCCATTTTTGTATTAGAAATAAGATTCAGTGTTCAAGCATCAGTTGTTAAGTTCAGCTGGTAAGAACCAGTCGTTGAAAAACGTTGTGTAAAGCGGTCGCGCCATCGCCTTGAATTTGAATTGCGAACAAATAAAATAATTAAACCGAATATAAACTAAAAACGCGGTGGTTTTCTTTAAAACTAATCCCAAATATATATTTACACAAATTTCCAAATTTAACAAATATTTTATTCTCCAACAAAGAGAAGATATGAAATAAATTTCCCGCCGATGCATCGATGTATTGCAGAGCAAGGCTATTTGAGCTATTCTTCTTCTTTTAATGTGCTCGCTATGTTAGCAGAGAAATATTTATCTATCGATACTTTTAATACAATGCACATTTTGATTGGGTATACAAGCATGTACTATGTATCTAGCTATCTCTATATATATTCTTCCAAGCTTCCTGCAATCCAAAGTCTGCTATAGGTAAATCCAAATTTATGTGTAAAAGTTTTAAAGTCACAAATAAAATGCAGGATAAATGCGATAATGGAATACATTAACAACAATTACTTCAAACTACCATTAGAATCAGTGAAACAATGAGCTAGAGAACGTCTTGGTGGCTAAAAATGCTGCTGGATATACTTTACCTTACTTAGCAGCACTTATAATAACATTATAAGTTATCTTAATGCTTTATTAAGTGTTTATCGCTCTTAAAATGTCCAACACCGTTAACGCTTTAACAATGAACCAATCCATTATGTCCCACTCTGCTCTTCGAAGCCTGGCATCGACATTTTCAAAGACTTATCTGTACAGTTTCGCTGCATTGTGCTATTAAAATTTATATTTAACGGCGTCGCAACCACGTGAAATGTTGTTAACTTGTCCATTATGTTAATTGGCAGTTATTTGAATGCGACAACACGTACATAATCACACACTCACGAGGACCGCTTGGGGACTTTCAGTCGCTGCAAGATCGCTTAAATAAGCAAACACATTTAAATGCGTAAGAACTTCTCTATACTTTTCTTCGCTATACGGTCCACTCTCCACTCTCTCTCTCTATATATATATATATATATATATATTTATGAAGAGCCTGCCCGTTAGTTCGTTCGTGCTTTTGATTCGCTTGCCTGAAAGCTTTGTTCCAGTCTTTGAATTTTTACACCCTACCTTAGCTTTACTTTGAGTTTAGTTGTTCTTTCCCATTTGTGCTTTTCAGCCTAATGATATTCAAATGTATGCAAATATTTTCCGCTGTCAACTCAACAATCAAAATTCAACATTAACAACTTAAGACCAAAAGCAAATAATTAAATCTACAGGCCTTTGAATTTAGCAACCACCGACAGCACATTCTCTACACTGCTTGTAAGTCCAGAGCTTTGACAGCTATTATCTTCATCCCTCATCTGTATGCTTCTCAGTTGCCTCTTCTAACCACTATTAGATTCCGTTTTAACCTCCCACGTTTTTCTCTGACTATGTCACCATAATAATCATACCACACTTCCGTTACTTATCACTGTGAACATCTGTCGTTAATGACAATTAGTAGGTCACGCACACAAATAAACGCACACACTGGCAAATATACACACGTACGCAAGCTATTTTCACTTTAGTTTATTTGTAGGTTAGCCAGCGGAGGCTGGGTAGCCTTGAGGCATTTCTGCAGTTCTCCCCGTTAGTTTCCTTAATCACACTTTGTCAAAGTTTTGAGAGTGAAGTTAGTTGAGTTGAGTTGAGTTACGTTGCGTTGAGTAAAGCAAAACAAAGCACAGCGACGAATTAGTAGACATAACATAATACCTGCTGAGCGTAATGAATTGACTTTAGAATTTGCTTTGCGAGTTTGTGCTTCTCAATAGACGCCAGCTTAGAGTGCTAATTGATAAAGCTAGTTCCACGATTATTCTCTCGAGTGAAGCAAAAGTTGTATGGAAGATGTTAAAGTACCAAAATATACCAAATGAATGAATTAAAGACTAACGAAAATGGCCGAAAACCGTAAATAAAACCTGTTAACGAAGGCAGTAAAGAAGGTATATTTAGAACCTCTCTCCTCAATCAATTAGTTTGCCGAGTAGTTAAAGGTATAACTATTTGAATCTATTACTATGAATGCATTTTTTCACTAAAAGTAGTTTTGAAAACTTAATAAATATTAAAATAGAATTCACAACTGACTATGCAGAAGAAAATAGTGAACAAATTTCCCCCATACTTAACACAATGGTCCTACCGAGCTACCACACAAACCTACTTGAGTGTTCGTACAATAATACATACATTTGAGTTTCAATTATTTTGTTATCTTGCAAACATCGTATAAGGTCCATACACTCATATTTACTTATATACATTTTACGTTACATCTAAATTTTCCATATATTACATACATACATATGATGTAAATATTTGCAGTGCTGAATGCAGTCATGCTACGGAAGTACGTAAAGCATGTCTGTTTGCTAGCGAGGAAATTAATTTGAGTGACAGATTGCTTGTTGCAAATGTCGATATGCAATATACTATACGAGTATTTTCATATATGTATGTTATGCAAATGTTCATGTATTAGCAGATGGAAATATGCGCACCATTGGAAACTTCCCCAACGACATTGACGCAATTTCATACCTATTTACATAAAGTAGGTAGAAATCTGTAAAGCTCGACTTAAACACTGAATACTTCAATACAAATTTTTCACCTTATTGAAATCTTCAATGTTTTTATTTATAGGGGTTTTCAAGTCTAGAAATTTAGAAAAATCGAAATTTTTTTTATATTTTCAAAGTTTAACTTTTCAAGAATATGCGTACAACTGGTTCAGCCGGAACGCGAAACTTTAAACGTGTTTTTCTCAAAACTGACTTTTTCGGAACGATACCCACGATTTCTCAGGATCTATTGCACCGATTTACTTGAAAGTTTTACAGAGTCTTGTTTATAGGCTTGTCCATGGTTAAAACTAGCCCCTTCCCAATTTTTTTTTTTTAATTTTTAAAAAATTCGAAATAGTCAGAAAAAGTGATAAAAAAAAAACGTTTTTTTTTGGCAGTCGCCATTTTGTGAAAAGTTTTTTTTCCACTTTTCCGCAGTTCCAGCCATTACGACATAATTCTAGATTAATTATCTGTTTTTCTTTTTTGTTTCAGATAACTAGGAAGGTTGAAATCAAGGGTATGGTCACGTGGAAATTTTTAGAGACCCCCACTTCGTCAGCTCATAATTTGTGAAAATTTTTACTTTTTTTAGTTTTTAATTGTTTTCTCTACTCTTTTAAAATTAACTAGTAGCTAATAAAAAAATGGAATGTAAAAATATTAATAGTTTTTTTTACGACACTTTAAAAATTATCTGAAATTCGTGCTTCTAGACTAGAATACATCCTTAAAGAACGTTATAAATTTTTCGTATTTTCTTTATGTATAAAACGTCTCAATAATATTTAGGCTGCCGTCTTATTATTATTATATATTTCTAAATTATTGTTTTATGCCACTAAGCAATGCAATAGATATTTTCATGCGATGATGATCTGAAGCACTTTTAACAGTTGCGTCAAACCACGGTAAGTGGTCCTCGAAAAGTTCGAAAAATCACCGATTTTCAAAATTAGCAGTTCATAAGGAAGGTGATCAGATGCGTACCCCGTGATATAAATATTTCGTCAAAATTCTTTTTTTTTTGTTAAAGTTTTTGAAGGTTGAAGTTTAGAGCATGACAAAATTGTAAAATTATTTTCTCACAAACTACTGGAGATAAATCGGTGAAATTTTGTGAAGTCAAAAAAAAAAATGGTCGTGCTATATTCTAAATATTTTTTCATGATCCTTTTGTTTAAATAATAACATTTTACATAATTTTTTGTTAAGCAATTGAGATTTTTTGAATGTTCTTCACGCTATAAAGAATTGAAAAGTAGGTGACACAACGTGAAAAATACTCACATTTAATAATTTGCAAAAAAATTTTTGTTCGTTCATACCATTCCAAAGTAATTGCACTTTTCTTCCTAGCCTGCTAGCCTTCTAACTGGAGTAGACAAATATATAGATAGCTCATCTGACATATCCAACAAGTTGTTGCTGTTTTTCTTACAAATTTTTTGGTATAATTTATAATGATCAGTCGAACAGCGTTTTCAGTTTTATAAGACATCAGGCATCTATGTCCACCCCTTTGGCTTCAGCAATAGCATTAACCCTCATAATTCGCACCCTTCTGCATTGTCCAGCCATTTAAGCTTAAATTAGGTAAGAATCGATTTACCCATTTATACTCGTATGTCTGTAAATACTTGTATATTGACACTCTAAAGTTGTCTCAAAACCTATGTATGGTAGGGTATACCTACAGACATATAAATGGGTATATCGAATTCCGAGTCGAACTTACTATAATGATTGGACTATGTGCCTGTCATTGTGAGGAGTAACCTGGACATGCCCAGACAGTGCAACGGCAGTAGATTACGTGTCATAGTGCTGAGACGGCATATCGTCCAGGCTACCATTCTTACTCGAGAGGCTAAAGGACAGACGGTCTCCAGAATCTCTTAAATACCCAAAAACTTACCCCTCCTGGTCAAACGCTTACAGTTTCCCTTAAAAGTGGCTATCTCTACCACAATAAATAAAAGTCAATGAAAAGCTCTAAAAGTAATCGATATTCACCTGGACACACTGACAACTTTGCGTTGGTTACTCGCGTGTGTCGAGAACAAAAAGCCTTTTTTTTAGGCAGAAAACAATCAGTCCCGAAATGCTGTTTACCGGGATGTGCTGCAGTAAAATAATGTCTACCTTTTTACGATTTCCGATGCTCAAACTTAAACCACTTCTGAAAATGTGAATATTTTACTATTATTCACAGTTTATTTGCTTTAATAAATCAAGGGTAATACCGCAGAGCATAGCTAGCGTTCTTATAATTTCTATTTTTGATAAATTCAAATTTACGACACGACAAAATCCAATAAAAACATTGATGCATAGGAAATATCAACCACCATTTGATGCATCGAAGTTTTGCGATGTGCTACATTATAAAAGCTTGCACTCATGAATGTACAAGAACTTACACATTCACACTTATACGCTTTTTGTAAGAGAGGAAATTGTCTACTCGTTGCCATCGGATCGTTGGAGTAATGTTGCTTGCTGACTGACGCATATGTGAAATGTGTTTTGCTTTCATGGATTTGATAGCATCTATTGCACTAGGCCTAAATTGACATCGAAATATCTTGGAAGTGATTTGCAGTGTTTGTGGTGAAATGAAACATGGTAGTGAAGGTTTGAGGTTGGATTCAGAACCAGGAAGATTAGTTCACTGTCTTTAACAATTTAATAGTGTATACTTGTGTAGAACAGTAAAATAGCTAATATCAATGGGTGATGAGATACTGCTTAGAATTTGAACATCAGCAGACAAAAAAATGTCTCATTTATCGTTGAAACGACACATTTGATCTTAATAAATTGTCTTTCAAGGCACCAAGGATTGGTGAATTTAGAAGCAATACTAGATAAAAGTCGACCCACTCTGCTTAGTAAAAATATAAAACTTAAATGGTGCTAATTATAAGTCTAGCTTTACTTAGAACCGATTCATTACGAATTTCATATGTAATATACACTAGTGAGTTCATTTTAGAACTTAACAGTATCAACTGAATGAAAATTATTTTCCGCGTTTTAAGATTATGATGTATGTTTGCTTCTTTAGCCAACGGCATTAAAATATCTATTTAGGGCGCTTTGGTAGAACACGCTAAGCCCCTCCCAACAACGTCAAGCACGCTTCCCGCTTATAATCAATATGAATACCTGCACGGAAAGACACATGACACATTACATTTGTTTCCGCTGTAATTCGAGTACTTCGTTTGTTTTCACTAAGAGTTCTGACACAGCGAAAGTGAGTGCCGTGTCAGAGATCACAACAAAATCCTTTTAGAAATATTTAAGCAAATGCCACACCAAACAACTTACTTATTTTACAAAAAAGAAACATTCCAACCTTTCCCAGCAGCTGCGAGGTTAATACAGATGCGCCGTGGGGATGAAGAATGCTTCAATGCCAAATATACACTCTAGGATAACAGACCTTTAGACAATATTCGCACATTAAAGCAGTTGTAATGCATATATAAGTTTGTATATATATGTTTGTCCACATTTAAATATACGAAGGTGGTCCGATAGATAATTAACTGCACCGTCGGATGACGCTGTTATCGCAAAGAGAAATATATTAACGCGTTATACATTATTGTAAGCGGCTGATATCCTCCTGGGTCTGACTTGTAGGCTCGTTTTGAAGCCACTATGTCCGTTGGTGTGGCATTTCTTGTTTTTGGAATAAAATTCGTACTGTATCGTTACTAAACAGAACGGAGTGCGGAGTTTTAATGTTCTCGCATATCAATTTTTGACGAGAAGGATAACAGTACAATAGACACGACCTAGGATCAAAAGACCCCGTAGATTACGAGTATACCCTATGGCGTAATACTCGTAGGCGTGAGAATACTGACAGCGCGAGGTTGGTATATTTTCTTACTTTGGAGAACAAGTGCTATGAGAGCATGAATCTACTTCACATAAGTATTTGAGGTTGTTTAAGCGCAATTCAAATGAACTTCTTCGTCGTTTCGTGACTGTCGACAGCACCACAGACCACGAGATAGTCGAAACAGAGCACTTCACCCGACGAACCTACTTCGCAGAAGAAGAAGACTTGTGTCATCTACCGGAAAGATACTGCTAGCCGTTTTCTAGAATACACAAAGTGTGATCTACGTAGACTAAGAAAGGAAAATCTGTTACAGATCTCTACCATGCCGAAAAACAATGTTTTTCCACCTTAACTATACATCGGCTCAAACCATCTTCAGATTTGGTTTCTGCAACTTTTCTTTTTGTTTCCAAACCAGAAAAAGTTGCTCGCCGGACAGAAGTTTAAGATGAATGCGGAGTTTCCCGCCACAATGTAGGGCTATTATGCGTATCTCTATAAAATATATATTTTATGTGTTTCAAGAAGTTGAAGCATTGCTGGATCAAGTTTTCGCTGTTCTTTTTCTAATAAAATGCAATTTTATTGTATTGGAATGGTTACAAATGAATTATTATAAGAAGAATCTCAAACTTTTTCCATCTTTTCGGTAAAACTCTTAAACCATTAGTTTAAACTGTTCGTCTTGTGATGCTGTAAAAGTAAGCCATTTTTCGATCTCATCTTGTGAACGGAACTGCTTCGGAGCTAGGCTAAGTAATAACAAACCGATCAAATAAAATAATATTAATGTAATATCTGGCGAAAGGAACTTCCCATTTGAGCGATCTTAAGTGGGTTTCAATGCGTTTAGTAACGTGTGACCGAGTGTTGTCATATGTGAAATCACTTTTCCGTGCTCTTCTAGTAATGAGGTCTTAAGGAACCCATGGTCCTTGTTTCTAAATCAAACCTAGCGCATTTAGTCACTTTGAATGGCATGGCGGGTGACACTTAATACTAAGATAAGCGTTATTGCGTTTGAAACGGATCATCATCGAAAAACGGTCTAATTTATCGTCATTCGAACATGTTTGGTCATTCTTCATCCAGACGATCGTTAGTATCGGAATCTCCGTCTTTGAAGCGATGAAACCAATTACGGCACGTTGTTTGCTTTTTAGAGCTCCCAATGTGCTTCAGCCACCGATTTCTTCGACTTTCGTAAAAAATCGTACGTATTCGCACAAGCATCTATGCTATGTTTATCACGTTTTGGATATATAAAAGTCGATCTTCACTAAATGCTGGACCTATTTATTGACAAATAGCGGAAAAGTGGAGACCAAGCTAGTCACCAGATTTCTTGTATTGTTTCCTTGTTGGACCACCCTCGTACAGAAAAAGCATGCGTACCTACACAATCTTACTTGAGTATCCGCTAAGGCATGCCTGCCAGCATAGAAACATCATTGCACCATGTACCATTTTGCTCTGTTGCTGCTATTTTGTTAATCTCTAAGTAGCACCTTGCTACATAAAACCGACACGTGCATATGCACACATACCATACATACATACATATGTGTTTCCATGTAGCAACTCAGTATGTTTACTTTAAGTTTTGCTATTCCTCGCATGAGTGCTTAATACGATTTACGCTTGTGTACACACATTCATACATTCTTATACGCAAATTCGAATGTAGTCGCTTATGTTGCAACATTTCTTCTAGCTAAGTATTAGTTTTTTTCTGTTTTAGTTTCCAGGGACAACTAATTTGCTTCAGCATTTATACGAAAGAATTCTCAAAAATTTTAATTTGTAAATCTCAGCCTTGCACGGCATTTTACGGCAGAATTTAAACTCCATGTACGATTCCAAGCATAATGAAGTGTCATCGGATACCCTTCATACAGCTTAATCTTCTTCTTATTCGCTTCAACGAAAAATTTTGTGTGTGGCTTTTCTTTTCACCATCTTGTTGATTTCTTTCACGCCTGAGAGCGACATTTACGTTGCCCTTTTGCTCTTTGCACTTTTTGTTTTACTTCTTTTCCCTCCCTCTGTGCCTTCCCACAATTGTTTTGTTTTATTTATTTAGCTTTGTGTAAAATTTTTTTAAGTCCAAATACTCGGCTCATCTGCGATTTTTTCTTTGCTAAGTTTCGTGCCACGAAAATCCTTTGAGACGCTTATACGTGCATGTGTAGGCATATGCAAAGGGGACATGTGTATATGCTGGTATTACACGTGCTCACACCCAGCAGGAAATAAATGTTTAGTGTTCGAAATCACTGCTGGTAAAAAATGTACATGGTGCATATACGAAAATATCTTTCTCAAAACTAAGAGCGTGAAGATATAACAGACAGAAAAACTTCGAACACTGGATTAAAAAGAAAAAAAGCTATTAATAAGGACTGCTGCATTATTTAGCAGTAGGCACGTTTTTAGGTCAAAATCGCGACAAAATAGCACATTTCGAATTGGCAGTGTCTTGCTGTTTTCAGACCTCAAGAAAACACTAAATGCAGCGCAACTCCATGGCAATAAAGGAGTAATCGCTGGACCACAGCTTATTTTGAAAGAAAAATTTGAACTGTGAAAATGGCATCAAGAAGTTTTGAAGAACACACAATCGGTTCATCGCTCTCACTGTCAACTATGTTAAATTACAAAGTACAGATGGATGGATAAGGAAGAATTAACTGAGGTTAGATCGTAGGGCTAACTCAAAAGTTAATCGAAGTTACTAGAGGTAAAAAAATTATTGCATGTTATTACCTCACCTTCACCATCATTTTCGTAGGCTCTTATAAAAGAAGTTAATGTAAAATCCTAACATAGACAATTGAAGTTTGGCAGTAATTTTCAAAGGAATTTCTCTCAATGGTGATATTTTCTGTTGACTTTTCAAAATGCCATGGGTTTATTATTATTCATTAACTTACTTAGCAGAATAATCCAACACCTTTTCAATACAAAAGATGAAATCTCACATTTCTGAAAGTATAAAACCAACTTTAACCAAACTTAGTGCGCTGTCTCTATCTTACATTGGCGAAATAGAACAATAACCACGCCTACCTCCTATGTAGAATAATGTTTAAATTAACATATATAAATATTCGAAGTTTCTTAGCACAACTGTGACTTGGGGATACACATTTTAAATTAACTTTTTCCTTACCAGGCATTCGAGACGTTTCTAGGTGTGTGTGCTATAGCAAAGTATCTCCGATGTATGCGCGTGACAATTCGTCTGACTTTTAATACTGTTTGCTTTGTGTTCCGTGTTCAGCGTTCAGCGTTTTGGGCTTTGTGAATTTTGATTTGTTTTATTGAGTTGTTCCTTTGGCTTCACCACCAGTCGACCTCTGGCAATTTGCTTGCGTATTTTACTAGATTTAACTTTGTCTTTGTTTCGTCGGTTGATAATCCGGGCGTAAAATGTACAACCAAAAGATGCTCTGCATAAAATAAGTGCTTATGTTAAATCGGCAATAACAATCGTGTATACGAGTGTATCTGCAGCTGATATACGGCTTAAAGTTTATTTTTTACATAAATACATATGTATATATGTAAGGTACTGTGTATGCGCATACGCTTATGAATATTTAAATATGTATGAGTACATTCATACATAAACAGAAAACAAGGCACGTAGGCATGCTCAGTTGCAGCTGAAAATGATAACAGCGAGTAGGTGAGGTAAAAGTTCTGCTAGATACAATCGTTTTATTTTTTTTTGGCAAATATTATGCCAGCCCACCTTCATATGTACGTGCATTTGTAATGTAATATATTGACCGAAACCGACTTGAGGTTTTAAAATCGATGGAAAATAGTTGGAGAGAGTGGAATTTATTAAGTAAATATTGACGATTTTGGAAACAAACTGCAATCTAAAAGAGATGGTGTATAATATATATATGATGTTTATCGAAAAGTCAAACAAGTTCATTGAAAATACCGTGACATAGAAGGAGACGTTTTCTGGCACCTCGACTCAACTTCTTCACCTCGTCCTTCCAACGGAGTGAAGGTCTTCCTCCTCCTCTGCTCCTCTCGGCGGGTACTGTGTCGAATACTTTCAGAGCTGGGGTGTCCATTCCAACAACATTACCTAGCCAGCGTAGCCGCTGTCTTTTAATTCGCTATACTATGTCAATGTCGTCGTATATCTCATACAGCTCTGTACCATATTACAGGACGAGAATAATGAGTAACGTATAGAGTTTGGTTTTTGTTCGTCGAGAGAGGACTCTCAAATGCCTACTCAGTATAAAATAACACCAGATATTCTGCGTTGGATTTCGAGACTGAAGTTGTTGTTGATGTTGATGCTGGTTCCAATACAGAAGAAATTGACTATAACTTTCAAGTTATGACTGTCAGCAGAATCGTGGGAGTCAAGTCGCTAGTGAGACGACTGTTTGTTTGCTGACAGAAGATATATCGTCTTGCCCTCGTTCACCACCAGTCCCATTTGCTTCGCTGCCTTAGTCATTTTGGAGAAAGCAGAACTAAAGGTACGGTTGTTATGGCCAATGATATCAATATCATCAGCATACGCCAGCAGTTGTACGCTCTTATAAAAGATGGTACCTTCTCTGTTTAGTTTTGCAGCTCGAATTATTTTCTCTAGAAGTAGTAGAACCCACATGAAAAGAGAGTTGCGTGCTCTGAATACCTTCGCTTTTGGTATTGCTCAACATCAGCTTACACAGCCGTATTAGTTGTGCACCCAATCCACAAAAAAGGTGACCCTACAATTCGCGCCAATTACCGTGAGAAAAGTATCGTTATTAACGCATATAAGGTCTTGGCAAACGGATTGTGTAAAAGGCTGAAGCCCGCTGTCAACGAACCGATTGGACCTTATCAGTGTGGCGATCAGAAAGGAACTCGACACGCACCATCTCTTCGTTGATTTTAAAGCCTCCTTCGACACGGAAATATTGTACTTTTCGAAAATATATCAGTCACATAGTAAGTATCACGTTTTAGCCTGTAAATTTTGTAAGCTCAGCTTCTCTTTTGTACCACGGTATTATGCTCTATTCCATTACCTAACACCGTAACAACCAATACGGTGGTATAAAAATAGTCAGCACGTTTTACTTCTGTCAACCAGATCGTGGTTGAACAGCTGTGACTCGCAGTCGACCTCTGCAAAGAAGGGTTAACAACGTAATCACTGTCAACGGCAGCAAAAAATTGAAGACCTGCGTATTCATGAATGTCTATACTTATGTATGTATGCACGAAAATTTGAGTGTGGGTGTGATTTCCACTTCATCAGGTATTCCTACAACGCAGACAAGAAAGTCGCAGCATTACAAACTTTTTTCAACTACTTGCCAACATTGTTCGAATATAAAGTGCGGAATTGTCTAAGAGTCGAACGGTGAAAGAAATAATACAGCACAAGAGAAAGGATTTGCTGAAAGCTTGGAAATGCTTCTTAAGGCAATGCAAATACATAAATAATTAAATAGTGCTTACACCCTTTCCAGGCGTTCGCATGAATTTGTACTTTTATTTGTTTCTTTCGCTTATAATACTATAGGCACATATCCAAGAAATGAAGGTCTAACAAGTTATTTGAAAAGCTTTTAAAATTTAAGGATAATGCCGTTATAAAAACTATTATATAATTATAATTTTACTTTCGGCGGTAATTCACAAAAGTTCAGTTATATTGACGACTTTCAGCTTAGCTCCTCGAATGTTTATTCAAGAATCTCGCCTACGTCTGTATGACTTAATGATCCCAAACTAAAATTATTATTATTACAAATTAGATTATTATAATGGATTTCCTCTTCAAATTAAAAACATAGTTCAATCTGAATTCATTACTTCATCATAAGTTAAAAGTATTGAACATTTTTGCTAGAAAAAAACCACATCCCGGAGCAAACAACAATTACATTATATATACTCGATATAATAAAATTTTATAGTACAATTTTTGTATCCGTTATTTTAATGTAAATTTTCTGTAACTGGTTCTATCAGTTCAGAAGGGTTAGCAAAGCAAATTAGTTGAGCGCAGTATCACTTTCATTTGAATGCGCAGAAAGTTTCAAAACTAAACCGACTCTATTCCGCGCGATTTCGCCTCTCATTTCCAACTCCATTTTCTTCGGAAAAATATGACGGCACCCGACGTTGGTGCATGATGAATGCGAGTTGATGAGTTCGTGAAATGAAAAATGATGACTCTATTATTGGCAACAGCAAGTTGCACCTATTCCTACGCAGGGCTATCAGCTATCAAAAGCGCGAACTGCGGATGATTTCATGTAAACCAGCACTTAAGTAGAAGACAAAAAATATGCAAATGGAAAACTTTTGATAAGTCGGAAGCATTTCCCTTCTTTGCAAAGAGAAAAAGGGCGCAGTAGTTAGAAAGATGCGCGCGTAAGTTTTTATATCTTCGACTTAGTTTCGAAATTTAGAATTTACTCATTTCCTTCTGTGATTTGAGCTTCACAAGGGTTTAGTTTTGAATATTTTACTCATATATGTATTGAGAGTCTTATTTTAAATGCAAAGTTTAGGTGTATGCGTGGTAATAGAGATAGTTCTTTTACGCGAATTATTACTTTAATTGTGCTGGACTCACTAGTAGTTTTCAACGGTATAATATTAGTCAGCCAAACACTGCAGAAAGTAGGGTATACAATAAAAATCATTAATTTTTTCGATATTAACAGTTCTCTTAACGCCTTTACCATGGTCGTAAACAAAAGGGGCGTATCTTGTAAAAGCTGTTGCTTCTTTTTTGTTTTGATACCAGACGAATTCCAGACAGGCGACTCCATATCGTGCGACTTCTTCAATCTACTGCTGGGAAAAATAAATCAAGCTGCAGAGCTGAATCGAGAAGGTACAATCTTTAGTAAGAGCGTCCAGCTACTTGCATACGCCGAGGATATTGACATCATTGGCCTCAACAACCGCGCTTTTAGTTTCTCGATTAAAAGAAAATGTGCCAGCCAGTGAACGAGGCCAAGACGAAATATATCCTGTCATCAAATAAAGAGTTGTCGCACTCGCGACTAGGGTCTGACGTCACTGTTGACAGTCATAACTTCGAAGTTGTAAATAATTTCGTCTATCTTGGAACAAGCATTAACACCAACAAAAACGTCAGATCAAGCTCCAACGCAGAATAACTCTTGCCAACAGGTGCTACTTTGAGCTGAGTAGGCAATTGAGAAGTAAAGTCCCCTCTCGACGAACAAAAGCCAAACTATATAAGTCGCTCATAATTCCCGTCCTGCTATATGGTGCAAAGCATGGACAATAAGAACATCTGATGATTCGATGTTACTAGTATTCGAGAGAAAGGTTCTGCTGAAGACTTATAGTCCTTTGCTAACTTCCGACCGGGGAAGCAGAGGAAGATCAAGGCTTTCACTCCGTTGGAGAGATCAGGTGTGGAGTCTCGACCCTGGACCTCGAATCGGCACCAAATTGGTAAATCAAAAAGAAAAAAAATTAAACTGGCGAGCTTTTGTTAACTCGGCTATTATCGCCTAACGGTGTTTACGCCAGTAAAAAGACTAGAGTAACATATGAATCGACTTTACACATTTTTGGAAGGAAGTTGCCATATATGGTGTGGCGATTAACTATTCTTCGTTTGGGCGGTGTGATTCGGCTAGAAGTCATCTAACAGTAGATTCAAAAAACGGTATTTTCGATGGGATTGGTTCATAGACAGAATAAGGTTAGACGCGGTGTTCTTTGGGCATGCAAAGAGGTGGTTAGAGTCATGCGGCGACTCGTGGCACGCTACTAAAATATCCAGAAGGAATTTGGGCAAGGGTCTTTCTCGATTCTTGTGGCGACTAGAGTTCTTCGTTTTTAAATGATGGAGGTTTGATGCTAAGCAGACCATTCACTGGAAGTGAGTCTGTGAAGGTGTTGGTGGCTCCACAGTGAATGACGGTCACTGCGTGTCTAAAGTTTTTTCTGTTCGATATCTGGTTCTGTTTGATGTCGTCGACGTAATTAAAGAAAGGCCTATTTATGTTCCTAGGATGCGACACTACTTTATAAAGACGACTGCAGCCATGCTTTTTCTGAAAACATATGAGCAGGAGCTGTTTGGAGAGAACTTCACGATGTTCCTTTACCGAAGGCAGGCCCCACTATGTAGTGGCATCCTGTAATCGTTCTGGGTGCTATATTTAGACCTGTCTGAAGCATTTCACTTCATTCAGGCAACCATTTTGATGCAGCTTGGTTTATGAACGGCCGCCCGATTGCCCTGAAAAAAGGTGCGAAGAAACATTGAATAGATAGATGTTTTTTTAGAAAAGTTTTAGAACACGTGGAAATGATTCCATTGTCTGTCGTCGATATCGTATATTCTCTCTTCATATATGTTTTACAAAATCTAATAAATAGTTTAATTTACTTTATATACTATAAATAACATATTAGTCAAAATCGATTTAAAAGAACTATATAATCTCACATTATTATTTTCTTTAATATTTTTTTGCATCAAATTGGAAATTAAAACTGTATTAAAATTTTATTTCTTTATGAAAAAAAAGAACCCACTTATTGATATTCTTTCATAATTTTCTTTAAAATCTTCATCTCGAAATCTTCCTATATTTTTATTATTCATTCACATTCTTCTATATAACTCACCTTTGCCTGTAACAACATTTGACTAACTCCAAACAATAAAAAGTTTATGTAGAAAAGCACTAAGTACCCCTTAACCATTGTAATACGATTGCGAGACAACTTAAGCTGAACACCTCAGTTTCCTTGCATTTCCATTGCGCTGATGTATGTACTTACATATATTGCACTGCAAACTAACATAAAAAACCAAAGTAAATCAAGAGAGCAGCTTGCATCTTGCCGCTCCTCAATGCCTTGGCTCCCGAAATTCAGCAATAACTCATTATCCAAATGTCGGTAGCACTTTACGACTTTTCAGTTGCTACAGTTCAAAATTTTCGACTGTTGCTGGTGTTCTTGTATACTTATGTTACAGCTCTAAGAAATGAGCCCTCAAATACTTTGGGGAAATTACACATTGCCGTATAAAACTTTTCCACTTTGCCTCATTTTCTTAAACTAACTTTTGAATTTCTTTTAATTTTTCCTTTCACAATAATGCGCACATCACCCCTTTAGTCACACACACACACACACACGCACGCACGACTTATGCGACCAACTTTCTTGCCGTGTTGAAGGATTGCATGGGGGCAAAGCGCCTCGGTAGCGGAGAAAAGATACTTTTTCATTTAATTCATACTTTAATGTGCGAATTTTTATACTCTTTCGTTAATGCTGTGAGTTTCAACTTAAATGAAAATTCTTTCTTTAGCCGGGTCGGAAAAATTTTACATATTTCATTTCGCAAAAAGTTCCTTGTGCGCAGAAAGTGAGCAGCGCTCGTTGATTGGTTGCTTAACGAATTGCTAATTTTAATTGAGTGCATGCAATTAAAGGTGAGAACTCACGGAGCGCAATTCAAATGCACGGTTACTGAGCAACTTTGCCACTTGCTATACAAAACTCAGCGTTAATAACAATTACTTCAAGGATGACTTGATTTGAGCATATTAGTTCCTTCTCTATATATATTTTTGAATTATTAATAAGGCATGGGTATAGTCATGTATATAGTAGATGATCACTATGAGAAGAAGAGATTTGATGGTGATTTGGTGTAAAGATTTATAAACATTATGTTTTGTTCCCTGTCAGCGAAAAGCATATTCTTCTGTGGTAAATCTACCTAACGGATGCCAATAGAAAGTATTCAGAAAGTCGCTGGACTGTCCTTAGCGGTAGCTCTATAAACCACTCCAACGGCGGTTCTTGAACTAATGGTAAACCTACCGCCCATAGACCACTTCGACGAAAGCTGCGTGGCAAAATCGGAAGAGCAACTACCGAGAAGCAAGCGCCGACTACATTATGCCACTTTTCAATTGAGAAAGAAATTTCAGAGTAAACATAGGAAGACATGGTTGACCGGCAATACATTCAACATTCACAAGGATGGCTCGAAAATGTACGACAAAGTGGACCCGGGTAAATATTGCACAGACTTAGGTATAAGGCTAAAAATCCTTTGCCTTGCTTTAATATTATAAATTCACTGTAATATATTTCATATTGAGACCTTTGGTACTGCCAGTCTCTAATGAATTAGCAGACAACTCCAAGGTTAGTATCTACTTAGAAGGCTGGAAAGACTTTTTTCACATCAGCCGAAGAGTCTTAGAAAGCAGTGAAGTAAAGAAGAGTGTCAACGAACCAGTTACTTCATTTTTATTGGGAGCAAAGGCATAGAGAACATCGAGATAGTGATTGAAATTGCCATGAGTCGGGTTGTCATCTGAAAACTTAATAAATATTGGAAAACCCATCCATCATTGTCTATACGACGATGGAGATGGAAGCGTGGAACGCGATGGAATGCCTTTGCAAAAATGGAAAAGTCATTTGTAAACCGGTAGATCGGACATACACAATATTCCTACTGGTACTATCTTAAATGAGCCCACAGTGCCAATTGAACTTAGCGTTAAGCGTAGGCGTCGTAAAGAATGACCACTGCTCATGAACTTTGTTACAAATTTCCATCTGGTATATGATTATAAAGAACTGTAATTAGTTTACCCGTGTCTCATTAGCCTACCAGACTAATCTAACTTAAACTATTGTGAATCTACGGTAGGCTGAGTCGAAACTAACTTGGTTGCGTCAGAATTAAAATACTTACAAATAACTTATAAATAATTGTTTGTTCAGGGCCTCAAACCTAAATAAGATTCCGATGATGGGCACAATCGGCTAGTAGTTTCTCTATTAATAATTATAACTTACTTTTTTCAAATGATTCGTTAAATACCTTTAATCATTTGTTTTAAAACCTACCACTAAATCCTTGTTTAAAATATATTTTTTGAAGTTGAAATTCACGAGAGCCCTTATTAACTTATCAATTTGCAAGTCTATTCAGTTCCACCCGAACTAAGCGCTACCTTACATACCATATTTATATAGTTACATAGTACGCCTGACACTCCATTGCAGTGTTGCTAATTAAAATGCTGCATTATTGTGCCCTCCAGCATCGACGCGGAATAAAATTTATGTCATCCGGACGAAGGCAACCAACTGCGACAATGACTGTTGTTGGCAACACCGTAACGGAAATGTACATTTTATGCTCGCGCTTAACTTGCTGCAACATAACTATATTAAACTTGCCTTTTTTACCTAAACGTTTGTGGTGATAGAGGTGGTGATAGTTCTGCGTCGACTTTCAACTTCTGCAATAATGTTAAAATGGGTCGAGTCAAGTTCGATACTTTTGGGAATAATAAAAGGTTTGATATGCCCGACAGGATTATTAACTGAATGATTCTTCATTTATCAATTTAAAGTTGTTTTTATAAAACTACCTGCCAAAAAAGAGCAGGGCCTTGATCTGGTTCTAGCAACAAACTAACATTAAACTCTTTCTTTTTAATCTTGTATCATTAGTCTGTTTCCGCATTTTTTTATTTTAAATTATTTCTGTTTATATTTTTCAAAACAAGAAAATGCTCTGAGTATACAAGTATGAGAGAGCATATTTTTTCGATGCCACACGCACTTGTACCTTCCTTATTTATATGTTCGCTAGAAAATGGGGAGTATAAAAAAACATGAACTGCACAATGACTGTTCTTGCAAAAGCAGAAGCAACTATCAGACGATGGCATTGTCACAAAGGCGAAGACGTAGCGATGTTGAAAAACGTGAGATATGCTTTTATGCAGAAAGTTAGGGAAAAGAAGACTAACAAACTTACTACACAATACGAGACAAATCGTAAAAAAATATTTGCTTTGCCTGGTTGTGGGAGGGAGCTGATTTATTGTCGCTAAAATCCACGGATCGAGTTGGCCAGTTAAAATATTGGCGTAGAGAACTATATAAGAATTTATACTCTTAGCAGCCAAACGTTCCACACTAAAGTCCATTAAAAGCCCTCTGGTCAATTACTAGTTGATTTAGTGTTTTTATAATATAAATATACCGTTTAAACCTCCTAGATTTTAGGCGTCGATTTTGTTCTAAAGATCATACAGTTCATAACCTACTATGAAACGATTTCTGCTTCAATTTTTTTTATTAGAGGTACAAATAATTTCAGATATTGTGTGTGGCCGAGAGGTGTAAAACCATTACATCGTCTATGGCTTCAGCCAGTCGAGAACAATTAGACAGACATAAAATACTAATGTGAGGATTTATCAGAAGTTTACACCGAAATAAAATAACATAAAATAATTTCGAACAGAACTGCCTCACTGATCTAAAAATGGTTGGTTCTTGACGAACATTCCTCTCTGATTATATGTATGTATATGAGGTACGGTCTAATCGGAAAACGTCCGCATAGAAAGTCTTTAAGAAATCCTAGGAATGCAGACCGGGAAATTTACCGTAAGTTGCTCCGACAAACTGTCTCATGAGTGCCGAAGGTGAACTCGTTTTTGAAAACAGTACTTCATGGAAAACCTTTTGCAAAAAAATGGAGGGCTGTCATAAGTGCTCTAGGTTCTCTCTAGGTAGGTATCTTCGCAAAGAACTCGGTCTCCGTGAGTTATCTTAAGTACGCAAATGGGGCCACCTTAGACAGTGAAGATGCACTTTTGCTGCTCCTTGATGCTCATTTCCCAAACAATACGTCCCCTGCGCTGCAACACAATTGCGTAGCTTCTGTCGGTATTCTGGATAAACGGCACTAAACTTATGCGAATAATTTCTTAAAACCTTTCAAGTCCTCGGGAAAGGATGACATCATACCACCGCTGCTACGACAGGCTGTTAAGATGTCATGCAGCTGGTTGGTACCTATCTGTGGGAACTGCATAAGACTGGGATACATCCCGTAGCCTGAAGACGTGTAAGAGTTACGTTCATCCCGGAGGCTGGTATAAGCTCCCACATTACTTAAGGCCCTTCAGCCTCTCCTCCTTCTTACTAAAAACTCTATAGGAGGCTAATTCCGAAGTACCATTTGTGAAGAGCGCAACATGCTTATTGTAAGTAGGTTAGTGGGTGCCCTGCACGGTAGGACCGTTGGGTTCTACCTTGATTTTGAGACAGCTTTTAATAACGTCCCCCCCGGAGCCAGTCGTAGCTGCTCTGGTCGGTTTTGGGGTTGAATCAAACAAACACCTCATTTGCAGTGTTTTGTGCGACAGAGTGATTGAAACGGAGTGGGGCAATCCACGTGATCGATGAAATGTCAGTAAGGGAACATCAAAAGATGGAATTCTCTCTCCTCTTTTATGGAACCTGGTGGTTAACGACTTACTTAAAAAACTTGTATTGACTACTAAGCGTTTGCTAATTTCTAAGTTCAAACAAGTTCTTCTTAAGTTCTTCTTTTTTATGGATTCTCAAAGTATTACGTATAGCAGTCCTCGTGTGATCTTTCGGGATTAGCCATTCGACCTCACCTAACCTTTATGTGAGTTCCATCTTGACTAATCTTGACTTGACCAGACGTTCTTACGTTTGTTTCAACCCCTAGTTTTGACCTTGGTGCAACCATCGTCTTAAACAGTCAGCTTTTGGTATTGCAATGGTGGATTGTAGTTAACTGGGAGATTATTTAAATATAATATTTTATGTCTCTTCTTCACTTCGTTGTTTTGGAGTGAAGCAGCTCATGTTTTAGATAAACTAGAAAAATCAATTGTACAAAATTGTTCATTATTTTTACAGGAACCTAAAATATCGAAGTCCAACAAGCACTACACTGTGATGTGGGTAAGGACGTTTTTTTGTTAATCCGCAGTAGTTAAGCCTTAAAAACATTTAAATAAGTCAATTAGTTTCTAATTTGCACTTATCTCATTTCGAGCTCATATTTTACTAACTTCGAATTCTGTAATTCAAATTTTGTTTCTGTTGCTACAATACCCTACCTCATAGTTCATGAATATTAATTCCACTTCCACTTATTTATGTCAACTCAGATTATTATTTTGTGGCTTATAAATTTACAAACGGAAGTTGCAACATCAGAGTGCGACGAAAGCGTCTACAAAACGGAACAAAATAAGTCTACCGACATAAAAGCGGGCAAGCATTAAAGCGATATACTTTATACTGGAAGAGTTGTGAGTCATTGATGAAGTATGAATAAGTGTTTGGAGAGACTTACAGTATACTTCAGCAGCGAACTTTTTAACTTTATTTAAACGAAGTCAAAGGAGGCTCTTCCAACAACGGTTGCCGTATTTAATTGTAAATTGTTTTGTTTCGTGTGTACGTTTCTCTCTACTATTCGCTTTTGTTTCCAACAAGCATTTCATTGTTTCGCTTAAAAGTGCTTTTGTTAATATTTTCTTGCGTTGCTGAACTCTAATGCCACGCCGCTGCTATTATCGAAGAACTCTTTAAATAAATGACAAAGTGGGGAACGCCAACGAAGCTACGCATGGAAGGAAGGAAGAAAGATACTTAATGAATCTGCCAGGAGGACTCAACAATTGTTGTCTCGAACAATAAAAATAATATTGAAATGAAGGCGGAAGAATGGAAACTTCCCTATAATTTGTACACGTGCTTCGAACTGCTGGATGCCGAAGTAATAATCCTAATTGTTCAGAAAAGGTAAAGAAATGTCGTTCATTTATATTTCTAAGAGTACTTCTGCACACTTTGCCCAGATTTTAACCTCTCATATCTTATAACTTACCCAGGAATATAGGTTATCGAGAATATCCTGAGTCTCAACGGTGTTGGTTATCTTCGAGTAGTGATTGGATATGCGCTCAGTACCTTTATAGGAATTGAGTTCGATCCCTAGTCAAACGAACCTTAAATACAACTTTTATGTTTCGAAAATCAGCCGACGCTTGAAAGGCAATGAAAGCTATTCTACAAAAAAGTTAAAAACAAAATGCCTTTAATATTATTTTTTCTCTTAAGAAATACTTTAACTGCAACGAAGCTTTTGATTGCAGAAAAAATTAAAAAAGAAAACTCAACTGCGGGATTACAGTATCTCAATCTCGTAAGTCAAACAAAACGGGACTTAATGCCTTAAGCGCAACTTAAGCACAATTCTCTTGCTTTCATTCCAAGCTTTTAACGTGCATTATCCAAACATTTACTCTCTGCGAACAAGCAAGCGAAAACAATGGAGCCGCGACTGGCGCGTGGGTAGGTGCAAGACGACTGTAAATTATGACCGGATAATATGAATTCTCAAATCGCTGACTACATTGTCATGACATTAAAATTACTTGGCTGGGCACAACCGCAAATAATTTCCAACTCATCATTTTGTCTCGTGTGCCAAAGAGTAGTTATACGCGCATATAAATTTACGGCTTTCAGCCATTGTTTTGGTAGCCGCTGTGGCCGTTAGCAAATGAACATTTCTTCATTAAAGGAAATCGTAAATAATTTCATATCGCTCGTTGAAAATTACTAAGCCTTCTGAACAAAACGCAAATATAATGGTCATAAAATAGGATGACAAATGTCGCGGCCGGCGGCTGAGAACGCAATGACCCCTGTTATTGTTCTAGACTAAATGGACCAATAAATAAAATATGCCACGTAAAATATGGATTTCTAAATCTGCGATATAAGTTTTGAAAATAAACGCGTAAACAAACTGGTGCCCCTCTACTTGTATGTACTGTCTATGGAGGCACTGCCGGCGTAAAGGATACGGAGATACATACATTTATTGCTATAAATCGCCGCCGCAGACGGGAGTGGAATGGGGAGTGTGGCGCAAGGCAAATTGTGCACGCAATCGATTTTTGAAAAGCGATTTCAATGATTAATGATGCTGCACAAGATTTCAAACACAAATCTTGCCAAGTCAAACCCAAAAAAAAAAATAGTAAAACTGCGCTGATTAGAAAAATTGCGCTCAAGCAAACGGATTTCTCTACGCTTCTCACTGAAATACACACACACACAAACTGTTGCATGCGTATTACTGATTTGGCGTTGTTGTAATTTAGTGGCGCTTCGTGCAGCAGGACTGGCGTTGCGCCGTGGCCATTGGCTTTATGCTGCCACACAAACGAAAGAGCACTTCCACTAAAAGTTTGCCAGCACGCTCAGCAATTGAGTGGAATGATGAAATCATGCTTCAAAATAAATTGATGAACGAATTGTCGTCTTGCATTCGGGAGTAGTCAAGTGAACAAATTGCAGCAGTGTTGCAGCACCAAGAAATCTCCCCACGCCGTTGATGTCTTCAATCCAGCGGACGGAAGTTCATGCGTTTCATTATGCACTGACACAGCACTAGCGACAGCTGCGAGAGTAAGCGTGTTCTCCAAAAGCGATGCAGACAAAATATGAAGCCACTGACGGGTGCAGCGCTAAAAAATTTTGGTATGAATATGTGTATTAACTAAAGCACTGCAGTCCCTAGTGATGCTTGATTTCCTTTGCTAAAAAATAACCTTGGCAATTGCTCTTGCACTTTCTGCGACTACAAAAACTTACTCGAGTTGCAGAAAAAGTATCACAATTCCAGCACCAAATATATATTGAAAGCTTTTGATGAGTTTTAATCAATCGGTTAGTGAAAGTTTACAAGATTGATTACATTTATTGAAATTAATTGAATTAACAATGTCAAGCGAACAAGTTCGAAGAAAGAAATTAAACAGAATTAAACGAACAAATAACCAGATTGGCGTCATTTGAATCTAATACGAACCATGTTTGAATACCTGGATTAAATTATGTTTACATTTCTAAATAAAAACTTTATTTTGTAATAATTTTATTAAACAAAAGGAAGGTCAGAATAACCTTCAAAAATAAAGAGGTTTCCATACTCGCAGCTATATAATACAAGGCGTATTCCAAAGTAAATAAGACTTTTTGAATATAGCGCCATCTATATGTGGACTTCGTTAGCATCTGCTATCTTTATCGATTGTCCAGTGAGAACTTCATGACATTTCATTGAATGGAAGTCAAATTATTGCATTTTAAGTGTCAGTACATTTGTGTTATCGGTGCGAAAATGAGCTTCGAACAAAGAGCCAAAATTAAATTTGGTTTTAAAATTGGTAAAACCTTACCGATGATTGCCTATCCCGAAGAAGAGTGCACATGTGGTTTCAAAGTTTTCAAAGTGGTCGTGAGGACATAAATGACGATCAACATGTGGGCCAATAAAAATCCCTGCGTGAATTCATCAAAAATCAGCCGAAATCATCACCGAAATTCATGAAAATAGAATTGAACAACTCCAAATCATCAATTTATCGTATTTTTATCGAACATTTGGGCTTACGAAAGTTGTGTGCACGGTTTGTTCCGCACAAACTGGCCGACGACCAAAAAGTGCTCAGAATCCAACATTCGAAGGACGCTTGTGACCGATTATTTGACCAAAAATCACATTTTAACCATTACCACTCCCCGTTTTCACCTGATATGGCACCGTGCGACTTCTTCCTTTTCAGAAAAATGCATCATGAAAGGAAAGCGTTATGCCGACGTAAAGGCTATTCAAAAAGCTTGCACCAGTATACTGACAGCCATACCAGCCAACGTGCTAAAACACTCATTCGACACGCTTTTGGATCATGCAAAAGCTGTATTGAAGCAGAAAGAGACCATTTTGAATAAAATAAATTGATTTTGCCGAAAAAATCATTTGTTCTGTTTTTTTTTTAAATCCTGTTTACTCTGGGACACACCTTGTATAACTCCTATTTGCAAGATTTCTTAAACTATTGTAGCGTTGCGTTTTCGTGAAAATATCTTGTAAAAGAAAAAATAGTTTACATAAGAACTTAATTTTGATTAATTTTTTAGCAGCTAAATGTTTTAGAGATCCGAAATAAGGGGTTCCGACGAATAGCAGCATCTATATATTCGCTTCTATATTTTCGATAAAAGGCAGTCATAGTTGCTAAGTTCCACTTTATCGGTATCTGGCGGCTTGAAAAGTTATAATCCGATTTCGAATCTTTTTGGACGTAAAATCACCCAACTGAAATACCTACACTTTGTAGGTGAAGTTTTATTCCGATGATTGGCTCCCCATTATGTGCTCCCCATTATGTGCTACAATGAGGTTTGAAATTTGAAATTATGATTTATGGAAAGAAGACGTGATTGTGGTCTCATTTCGCCCAATTTTTCCCTGTGACAAAAGGATATATACACAAAGTTAAGCGCCAGTTTTTGTTGAAATTGGTAAAGTAGCTCCTGAGATATGCAATAAACTTATTACTGAAGAAATTGTTTTTGTGTTACATCTCTTGGAACGGATTGATTTTATTACTGACAATTTTTTTAGCGAGCTTACGCACTTTCCAACGTAACCGTTATATGGGGGCAGCGCGTGGTTATCTTAAAAATACTATACTAAATAATCGATATATACATATATATATATATCTAGTTATATTGTGCCCAGATAAATTGCATTTTAGAAGAATGTCTGTCTTTTCGGCCAACCAACCGTAATTTCAGAAGAATTAAATTTAGCTGATTTCAATCGCATTTGACGGCGCATTTTACGTCGAGAGCCTACAAAATACAGCTTGTGCAAGTACTGAAGTCGGTCGACCTTCCCATGCGACATGGCTTCGCTCTATGGGCTCAAGGAAGAGAGATTAAGGACATCCAGAAAATTTGACGTTTTCAAGCAAAATTTCGTTCGGCGATAAGACCTATTTCTGACTCATTGGAAGCCTGAAGAAATTCAAGAGCTGTCATTCACCCAGAAAGAACAACGGTTTGATATGGATTGTTTCTTACTTCAAAAATGATGCCAGCGAGAACGTAATCGTCACAGTCGTCAGTGACAGTGTGTGACAGGTGACAGTTATGCCTGAAATTGAAGCTTGTGATCTCGGCGACATTTGGGCCAACTTTACTCTATTAAGGGAGTTCTGCATTGACCAAAACAAATGCTTGCTTCAATCTGATCAGTTGTTGACAGTAAAATGTAGAATCAATCGTTCGACCAGGCAGAAGCAGCTCATAGTGGATGATTCTTTTCCAATCCCATCAAACACTCAGCATAAGCTTTCGAGGCGTCAATACTGGCTTTGCGACCATTTGTTGAGCTTAACCACGCTTGGAACATGATCTTCATCACACATTATTGCCGTATTTGATTTTCTTTTCGTCTTTTGTTACCATTCACTTCAGAAACGGCGCGATTTCATTTCGTTTTAGCAAAGAATCGCAGCTATTATTTCGGTCCAATAAATTTATTACAAACAATTCATATAGTACCAAAACATCGAGATTCAATTAAGTTGACTTTTCCATTACTTAATGAAGAACAAAAATAATTATATTTTTACAACTGAGCACATAGTAAATACAATTAAAATGCACATATATTATATAAATATTTTGTATAATAATTCAGAATGATTTCCTAGTGATTCTTAATTGAATTGCAAGGAAAGGTCGACATTTAGATTTGCCCGATACACTGCTACTATGCGTGCCTTATTCGATTTTGATGCCCCCAATTTTAGTAAATGACTTGTCCTTAGTGTAATATTAACCAGTTCGTTGATATTTCCCCGAACGGCTCAATTATTGTTATTGTGGTATTTTAAGCGATTTCGTTGAGGTCACGGTTGAAGGTTTTACAGCAATTAATCACAGTTTGAATGTCACTTAATTTTATGGTTGACATCATAAAATGTGCTAAAGTAGCGACTGCTGCATTTACAATCACACTTTGCTTTCATCACGAAAAACTGGCGGGTGTAAAGCGACGCCATCGGCTGCGCACCAAAAGGGTTGCTGCTGTGCTTATAAAATCCGAACTAAAAGTAATTCATTAACGTGGGGGAGTGCTGCAAGGGACAACATTAACGGTATTGAAGATTGCATAGCGCTGTTTGCCAACCAGCGGCGAACAGTTTCCAGCCCAATGCGCTCATGTGGCTCCACCCAATGGCAGAATTAAGTTTTGAATAACTCCAGGGACGCTCATAAAATGAACTTCCAGCGATTTAACTGATTCGGCGGTTGGCAAGCTAGGTTAATTTACTGCTGCGTTTGTGGTCAACGTAGAATGCTGAATTGCTATTAATCGATACGTAAGCTTTGCTGTAACCAACCTACTATAAAACAATGAAGAGGTAGCCTTCTTAGTGGACGCTACAGGGAAAACGAGAATTATTTAATGTTTCCAAGGATCTGTGTCGCCAATTGGTTTAAGGAAAATTATGAAGACGCAGCACTTTACGGAAAATTTTGTTGATAAGCTTTTATAATAATATGATAGCAATATATATAATAGGATAGAATTATGATAGTATTGTTAGTGTGATAGAGAACAATAAAAAACTTCGTTTTTACCGAAGCTAATTCATTTTACGCAAATAAAAAAGGTGTCCATACAAAATCTAGATTTTGCTAGATGTAATATGATATAGTGATGATATGAGTAATTTACTCTGAGATTGTAGCGTGGACTGGGGCAATAATCGATGTTAAGTTTCGAGAAGATATCTTAGCACATTAATAATCTTTCGCTACAAGGACTTCATTTTGCTCCTTCAGATTGTATGGCAGCTATATATATGTTCATTCTAGAGCAATTAATGTAAATGCATATTCAATTTTAACATACCCTCGTGTTCAGTGGCTGACGGAACGACGCTAATTCCGCTCATCACCAAAATATGTAAAATTTAATTTCACGTCGTCGACATTCGGTAGATCTTATAATTGAACCACACACTTGACAAAAGCATCTGCAAACTCACTGAACGTAAACAAGGAAGAAAAATCCCTTAGAAATGTACACGAGAAATGTACCTTTCAAAAAGGCAACAAAGGCACAAAGTTGTATGAAAGGGAATCACATGTACATGTAAACACAGTAAAACAAAGGGTCATTGTCTCGATAGGCACATGTTACTATGGTTACTCTTGCAACATGTTGCTATAAAGTATAATAGTAATGTTCACCTATCGGTTGAACGTATTATCTAATACTAAGCATTAAAGATATGGAGAATGGAGTCATGTGTAAAAGTTCACGCAAGTGAGGCAAGTCATTTGAGTGTCATTCAGTTGGAAATGTTCAAAAATGGTTCTTTTATATAGGGCTCAAGCAGCCCAGGACTTCCGGTCTTAGACCAAGTGTCCTCTGGGTAGCAAAAGAACATCCGTTTGATGGCGAGCTAAAGTGAGAAGGTAAACCATCCCGCCACTTAAAAAATGCCTCCAAGAAAAAAGGAAACAACAGCCTCGAATGAGAGATCTTTCTTTTGATGACGACTGTTGTAAACGCATTAACGATTACTATTCGAGGGCATGCGTCTTCCATGTTGGTCTCTTAACTGGAAAGGTGACGCAAGATACCTTGCTGTCGCTGGATCGCAAAACCACCAACTAGATCGATCATGTTGTGATAGGAGGAAGACACGTCTCCAGCGTTTTAGATGTGCGTAACCGCCGAGGTCCTAACATCGACTCGAACCACTATCTTGTTGCACCCAAGACTCGCACCTGCCCATGTGCAGCAAAAAAACGCACGTCAACAAACACAAGGAAGGTTCGACGTGGAGAAGCTGCAATAACAACAAGCAGCCGAACGAGTTTCCACTTGACTTGCACTTCTGGTCTCTGAAAGCACTCGTCCACAACTCAGTGCAACTCGGTATAAAGAAGTTGAAGCTGCTTACGTACAGCTCAAAACGAAACCATTGGATTTCGGAAAATGCAAAAGAACAGCTAATACAATTAAGAGTGCTGTGTTGCTGTAAAAAGAAAGCAAACGTTACAATCAATCACAATACGTGTGGGATGGAATTGATACCGAGAGTTGAAATTTTTGAAGCATACACTTCTAGAACCCCTAGAAGTTATCTAACGACTGATGCCCAGAGCATACTAAAATTATATAGGGAAAACTTTTCCAGCATAACACTAGAAGAAGCCGAATCCAATTTCCCGATAGATCAGACATTCCATTGTCCGACCATGAAGAAGTTCAAATAGAAATTAACCTTCTGAAGAACAAAAAAGCAGTGGTAGGCGCCGATGGATTACTGGCCGAGATATTCAAATAAGGGGGCGAAAAATTGATAAAGGCAAGCATCATTTTCGCCTATCGTTCATTTTGAACAACGGCTCATAAAAATAAGGACGTAAATATATAGAAGATAAATGCCTTGAACAATTTAGAGGGCCAACTTTATCAAATATTTTTAAACCGCAGATAGTCCGTTTAAGAACATGTGTAATGCCAACCTCTCCCCTTGTATTATTATTTTCACTGTAACAAATAGTTTATTATAAGAGTATATATAATAATGCATACTATGGCCAAGGCAAGACATGGCCGGATCTTGTAATTATTAAAGTCGTTAGAATAAATATCTATTATTAGATCATACGCAAATCGGTGAAATATTTAATATCACCAAACACAAAAAGCAAGCGTTTTGTTTGAACAAGTGGTATATGTAACTGTGTAGTCATGTTGCCGCAACATGGCGCTCGATGCAGTCATATACGCTTTTGGCTTACATTTGCATTTGCATTTGCATCTGCATGCATAAGTAAGCTCATGAGTGTGACAAGTACATATATTTATGTATGAATGTTGGGTGTACAGCTCAACTGCTTGCATAGCCAGTGCCGCCAGTTCCGTTGCAAGAACAATTAATTAATTGTTCAGCGAAGTGAGCAATGCAACAAAGGTCGGCCTGGTATTCACACACACACATATGCAAGCATGTGTGCGTACACACCGTATGTGCGGAGCAGCCGTTACTGCTGCGTCACGCAGAGCAACAGCGGCAATGAATCGCCAAACATTTCCTGAGAAACGCTGACTGAGTGAGGCACTTAAAACAGCGAAAGAAATTATTGCCAATATTTCGTTGGCCAGCGCGAATACAGCTGCACTTAAATTATCCAATTAATTGGATGTTTGCGGCCTGGCGAGTCGCTGCGGTTTTGCTTCCGCACAAAAGACAGAAATATGCGCATACGCAATACGGCGGCGAGGGCTGCAGCCAGCGAAATGTCTGAGCATGGAGAAGTGTGCGAAGAATGCTCTACTTTGAACTCGATTGGCACGCAGCAAATATTGAAATGTATTCTGGTGAATGATAATGAGAACATTCTGGAGTTTAGTAAAGCACAGTCGGGGTTGAAGTCGTTAGAATAGTTATGCAATATTCCCGAAATTAAATTGGTAAAATTGCATTTGTAGTAATTATTTGGCACAACATTACATAGTCGTAGAATTTTTATTCAATATTTATTACTTTTTCTTTTACTTTGGTATCTCAAAAGGTTTACCAGACGCTCTTGGTAGGTATTAAGCCAGTAAAACGAGTCAAGTGAGAAAAAACGATCTCGAGTTAGTAATACCAGAAAACATTTAAAACACCTGTTATCTGTGCCCAAAAAAGGTGACATTTTAATTTAAACTGCGCGCGTCGAAGGATTTGGAGAATTATTATTGTTTTATGTTGGTAGTACTGTCAGTCAATTTTATGTCAAATTTCATGTCAAAATATTCATTCATTCAATGTTTGAGATACGTGTCATTTTGTAAGCTGCTAAAAGTGAGTTTTTCGTTTTTTGCGGTGTTGAAATTTGTTGAGCAAAGGACTTGCATTAAATTTTGTTTACTGATTCAATTTCTGCTGCGGATACGTCGAGGATGGTGCAGAAAGCCTTTGGTGATGAGGCTATGTCTAAAAAAAAATGTTTACAAGTGGTATAGTGAGTTCCAAGCCGGCCGTGAGCGTGTCGAAGACGAAGAGCGTCCAGGGCGACCATCAACCTCAACCGACGAAGCTCACGTTCAACAAATCAAAGATTTGGGGTTGAAAAACCGTCGATTAACAATTAGGGACCTTGCTGATGAAATTGGCATATCGAAAGTCTCAGCCAATACCATTTTGAAGGATGTTTTGAGCCTCAAGCGCGTCAAATCTCGACGGGTACCGAAAACATTGAATTTTTTGGAAAGAAATCGTCGCGTTAAAGTGCATTATGAATTCCTTTCAACCGGTCAAATAGTCAACAAGGAATATTATTTGAACGTTATGTAAAAAGACCGGAATTGTGGAAAGACAATTCTTGGTTTTTACACCACGATAATGCACCATCCCATACTGTCCTAGTAATTTCTCGTCATTTCGAAAAAAACACAACCCATATCGTTCGGCAACCACCGTGTTCACCTGATCTGGCGCGGTGCGACTTCTGGCTGTTCACCAAGCTCAAAAGACCGCTCCGGGGACACCGCTTTTATACGATAGAGGAGATTCAAGCCGCAGCGAAGACGGAATTGAAGGCCATCCCGGAAAGTGGCTACAACCGTGTTTCGAAGATTGGAAAATCCGTTGGCATAAGTTCATTACCGGATTATTATTGGATTACTTTGAAAGGGATGAAATTGATTCGGAAGAATAAATAAAGAATTTTCAAAATAAATACAATGTCAGCTTATTTTTTTGGCACAGCAAAATAGACTCTAGGTCTCGGTGCATTCCTCATTTACTAATAGAAATATAAGTGTTTCTATGTGTTATGTCAAAAGAATGTTAGAAATATTTCTTTAACTTTATTGAATACAGGTTCTGGAACAGTTTACCCTCTGGAAAGAACAGATGGCTTGATTTTTGGGATATTTGCCTTTAGTGCCCCTACTATCACTGAAAAATATTGTTTAATATTCTACTTTTCTAGAACCAGCAGATGAATTACATTACTATCATTGAAGTCTCAAGTTCTGAAGTTGACAAAATAATTCGAAACTATTCCTCCATTTGCCAATGGGGTCGATGTTTGCATTTTCTTTCTACAGCGAGTGTTTTGTTGGCCAATGGTGGTTATTTTGTAATATCCTCAAAGGTTGTAAAGAGTATTTTCGAATTCCAAGAACAGTTTTTTGGATTTTGTTCGATTAGCATTTTCGTAAGTGATGTATTTTATTTTCATGAACTCCACATAGTCAAGGTTTTTGAAGACTACTAGTCGACTTATGTTTTATTCTCTTGAAATTGATGAGATTTTTTTATTAATAATGTAAGGATAGACATTATTTTGAGAAGTCGTCGTTTAAAAAAATTACACAAAGAACCAAATCAATATTAATACTAATATGGAGTACTTCCTACGTGTTAGCAAAAATTTTGAAACTTTTTCACATATATGCGACTCTTACCTAACATAATTTGGGACCATTCGCGACCATTTAAATCCTTTGAAAATTAGTCCAATTTTATGTTTATTATTTTAAGAGCACATTTTATGATAACATACGCTGTTTAATAACTTGAATTCATGCCGTCATTGCTTTCATAGCCTGCTTATTAATTAATCTAAATTATATATAAAGGAGTACTATTAATATGGCAATCAACGTCTCGAGTGCGCTGGCCATATTAAGTAAGCTGCATTAAAGCACTTATGCATTTTTAATAGCATAAAAGGTATAAAAAATACTCTTTTGATTTTGAACGCTTGGTTTAAATGGCAGCTTTAAGCTTGAATTGTCCGATACGAACAATATGTTTGAAGGATCCTTGGATAATAATCACTGCCAAATTTCATGAAAATATATTGACAAATATCTCTCTTTTTTTGAAAGTGTCACACTGAAAACTATTCAATACAAATTCTTAGGGGGCTATACCAGTGTGACACTTTAAAAAAAAAAAAAAAATTTTATTTGCTTTTTCGATAGATTATATTTCCATAAATATCTTGTGAAATCGGGTAGTTCGTATCTTGAATAGTTTTTGGATGGCAGCGTTCTAAAGAGCGACCGCTTGAAGGTGCAAACATATATAAGTGAAACTTTTAACGCGTTTTTCTCGAAACGATATTTTCAAAATTGCTAACATCGTAACTCAACGAAAAATTAACCAATCGAATTCAAATTAAAATCGAGTATTTTTGAATACATTTACTATACAATTAACTACGATCTTTTTGAGTGGTTGAAAATTGTCAATTTCACATTAAAAAAACGACCATTTTTTCGTAAAAAAACGATTTTGTTTTTTCAAAATGACGCCATTTTGATAATTTTTTATATTTTTCAAATATCGTATTTCATTGTATAGAAAGTATCTTTAAGTTTAATAAGCTTTTCAAATTTTTTTGTCTGAGCTACTCATTCGGCCGGAATCGTGCCAGCAGTTCTGGCACTTTTTTTTGGCACCTCCGAAGACAGCCTATAACTCCATTATTTCTCAACATTTTTGTAAAACAAAAATCTTAAAGTATAAATGAAAAAAAATATAACTTATTACGTTCAAAGAAGTTCGAAACATTCCACTGCGTACTTTATCTTAAAATAATTAACGAAAATCACCTAATTTTTCATGCGTCACACTGTTATAGCCCCTTAAGTTGTATGGCAATTATATCCTATAGTAGTCCAATCTGACAATTTCGTAGTAATCTCCACCAAATTTCGTAAAGATGCCTTTTTAAATAAAATATCTTTCCTTAAAGGAATTTGTGTTCGATCGCTTACCTTGCACAGCAGCTATATATGTACTATGGTTGTTCGATATCGGGGATTCAACAAATGAGCAGCTTCTTGGTGAAAACCCGACGTGGGCAAAATTTTAAACAATGTATATATGTATTTTATAGGGTCTCTGACGTTTCCTTAATGGTGTTAAAAACATCGTGGTAAACTTATTAAACAGGGTGTACTGTTCAGGGTATAAGAACTCATAACTAAAGCAGACATGCTAAAAAATCATTGTTCAAACGTTTTTTTACGTAGCCCCAACTATAGTTATTTAACTATTAACTAACTTCTAATTAACTATTTTAATATAGGTACTTGATATTTAATTACTTATACGCCCTGTTGTCCCAACTCTAGTTTCCTCCTATTTAAACCCACTATCACTGCGATTAACCTGAGTTCGGTCAAGCGTAACATATTTCTTTTAATTTTATATTCGACGTTTATTTTTTATTTATTTCTTGAGATGGTTGCGAGCTCCATGTAGAGGCGATCAAAACACTGCGACTGAACAATTTAAAGCCTTAAAATATTATAAAAGCATTTCATGCACATATGTATGTGCATGTGCAATGTTAGGCAACGCATGTAAATGCATTGAGATTTTCAATAACTTAAATGAAATCAATAGCGAACGGAGAGGAGTATATGCTTTAAGTTTCTTCAGGCGAAAGCATGTAAACATCAACTCAGGCTTTAAGTCCTACTTAACAACTGATGTTATCTGTTTGATAGGTTTATTTCTCAAAATTTCTTTAGGCATAAGTTGACATGATATAAAATTTACTTACCACTTTTCCAGGTTTGTTTTGAAAAAATCTGCAATAAAAGAAAAAATGTTACTGGAATAAATACTTTGTTATATAATAGTCTATACAGTACTTCTTGGAAGCTCGAAATATATTTGTATGGGTTTTAATATATAATCCAATCCAAACAGTTTTTTGAAGTTCAGTTTAAAATTTGACCCGCAGGTTGGGATTCGTTATTGCATATTTTTCGTAAAAATAACAGCTTGCGCAATATGCATTTTTAATAGTGTACGAGTAATATTATTTTCTGCCTCGTTAGACATTTTTTTATTAGCCGATACATTTTAATGCTGAAAAGTCTAACAGATTTTTTTGGAATGTATTTATAAGTATGGATCATTATATCATTAATAAAATCTGAATTTTATGCTGAATTTCTTACCTCTATATATACATACATATGTATATCTTGGAACCTTCAAGAGTTCACCTAGTCTTATCCCTAACCCATATCTGGGATGCATGTCAATTCATCAATTCATAAAATGGAATTACAAACACTTCCAGCTGTACACGCATCGAGACTTTTATGTGCGCGTGAAAGTGTTGTAATGCAAGATATTGCTATCAACAGAACATATCTCAATTGCTGCATGAATTGAGTGGCTCGCAGTGTGTGAGCACAACCGACAGTGCTTACGAGCACCATGTTTATTAATGCATATGCGTTGCGAAGTGTGTGCGTGAGTGCTTCATAGTGATGGGCAACATATTTACCACTCGACGCATGCAGTTCACCACTGGTAGCAGTCATAAAACATCATTTAACTGCATTAAAAGTGATTGGAAATTGCGTTAAATTTATGATCGATTTAATCACTTTGGCAGGCAATAGGCAATCAATAGCAGGAAATACCATCAGACCGTATTATCAACCGACTGCTTTAACAACAAGTTGCAGACGTTGTTATGCTCGTACGGAAGGAAGTGCTGGTGTATGTATCACAGAGTTTTAAATCGGAATTTGTTGTGCATTTAAAAAGTCGTAAAGAATTGTGTTAAGTGACTTAGAATGGATGTAAATTTTTTGCTTGAGTAAATGCACTCATGTTTAAAACGCTTTGACCCATTTTCGCAAAAATATGTTGAAAATTTTGAGAAACTAAAAAATATTATATAAAAATTTTATGGATTTGCACTTACATAAGTATGTGTACATATGCGACAATGTGCATAAGCTATTCAAGTTGTAAATTGGATATTTAGAATATGTTTTGAGCGCTGATGATGACGATATAGATTTTTGTTTTGTTGTTTTAACGGATGCCTAAACCTGATTAGGATGATAAGGATAAGCTAAGTTGTCGTCAACGTCATCTAATGGAAGGCCCTAGAAACGTGCTATTTCGACGGGGTCGAAAAAAAGTGAGAGGGGAGTCATGTGAATGGGGTTGGTGGGGTATGCAAAGAGGTTGCCAGTGTAATACGGAGACTTCTGGGTCGGTTGGATTTTAACCAACTACAGTAGCAAGGTTGATGCATATCCTACTGACTCGTGCTGGTATTGAGTCCATCTCGGGACAGGAGGAATTTTTCTGCTTCGTTTGCACCAAAAAGTGCCATCTAAACTCCATCTCGGTCACGTGTAATACATGCAATGGATAGAGCTATCTTAAGACTTGCTCAGACCTCAGACACACAGATAGTGGATCACTGCGCGGCCTCTCCACCCGAATGGCCAACAGAGTACCTCCATGGTCAATATGAGTTCAAACAGGCAACATCACTATCATTCTGATCTATCAAATAACTAAAATGACTTTATACTAAACCAAATTTTATAATTCAAACTTAATGCCTTTGAACAAAACAACTTATTTCATATTTTTCAAACAGTGAATTAAGGACGATTAACCAAAACTCGCTGTCATTGTTAAGAATTCTTGTACTGTATTCATATAGTACACCATGTCGTATAAGCAACTCCTATACAACGCGTGTGTGAATGTTCAGCTGATTTGATATTTAACTTAGACTTGAATTGCAAGCTTGTTTGCATTGCAACCTTCTTTTTAGATCAAAAACTGATAGTTCAGGCTGTGCTTGCGGAAGTATGTACAATCAAACCCTAATATAAATACATCAATCCTGCAGTTGGATATCATGTATCAACAGAGCGTCTTGTTACAGAGTTTGAATTTAAATGTACAGAAAAATCGACAGTTTCAAAGCTAACACAAGTTCATAATTAAACGCTTGTATTTATGTATACAAACAGTATAAAATCCTCACACATTTTTTATACATATATTCAGTTTCATTTTGTTTTTTTGTATTTCGTGCTCAATTGACCAAATTTCACATACTCACCTCTCTTACCTCTTATTGGCGCTCATACTTTTTATTACTTTTAGTAGTTTTTTCTATTTTGCGCATTCTTCTTTTGTTATAATAAATTTGAACAAGGAATCTTCAATGCCTTTGTAAAGCCTTCGTCAATGTTAATAAAAGCGGTGGAGAGTACTCATAGGCAGACAACGCATGACATATGAGTAGCACTCAAGAGCGTCTAAATATATGCGTGCTCATTTATTATAATGGATTATACGAGCCTCTATTATACATGAAATAAGACTCGTATGCACGGTATATTTCAACGGGAATAATATCAAAAGAAATTCCCCTTTAAAAACATATTCAGATACAATATAATGTTATGTAATAGTATATATAAATTATCAATATGTGATTATTTTAAAGACACGTACAATATTCCTATGAAAAGCATACCAAGCCGACCACCGATTTTAAGCTCCAGATTCAATGTTTGTACACAATTAAAACGAAGATAAGATGAATACAGCCACATTGCGGTTTATATAAATAGCCCTGAAAGTAACTACAATATCTTTCTTATGATTGTTATACCCTAAATAATTGCATACTACATACATAACTCTCTCAAATATATTTCTATCGCACTCGTAAAGCTTTTCGCTTCAGTGTGCTCGCATGCCGCCACACTTAAGCTACTTTTTGAAAAGCAATCGTGACCTCAAAACCTCGATCGCAATGCCACCGAAAGATATGGAATTGTATTCACTTCAATGTCGCTTGTGCAGACAAGCAATTCGGTATATATATATGTATATACGTATACATACATATATACCCTGCATTTAAATAATTTTGTAAAAAACTACTTTACAGCAAATATGAACCTTATACTTGAAGTAATTTTAATTGGGTGAACAACTTTTCATCATTGTAAATAAACTGATAATTTATCACCGTGGCTTTAGATTAAGCTAAATCACCATAGACGAGATTTTTACAGAGCGTTAAGTTCTGGAGAATACCTTTAAAGTTGTTTTCGATAGCATAGCGACGTCTAAATTTGGTATCTCTGTGAAACGTAAGCGGTTATTCAGAATGACTCTGAGCACAATCATCAGCTTTGTCATCGGGATGGACTTCTCCGAGGCGTTCAATGACATACAAGTCTTTAGACGGGATTTCTCTCTCGTTCATCTGAACCACAGTCTCATTGTCTACTCTAAAAGTCCAACTACAAGCTAGTTGGATACGAAGATGATATAGACATCGTAACAGATCAGTCAGCGCAGTATTTTCTAGTTTAAAAAAAGAAACGAAAAAGTACGATCTTGTGGTAAAAGAAGGTAAGACAAAGACTTTGGAGACCTCGCACAAAGATTTATCACGTCTTGAAAAGCAAAATAATTTTTGCGAACAATTGCTACTTTGTGATCGGTAGCCAATTGAGAATCAAATCCCTTTCTAGATAGTTAAGAACTACGCACTATAAGTCTCTTATCCTTTTCGTCTTATTACACGGCGCAGGGTAGAACTGTTTTCCTTAAAATCTTTCGCCGTTCGCGGGAGTGATGAGTACTGAAAAAGGTGGACACCAAAAAACCCAACGAATGCGCTGACTAGACCATGAAAGATTATGCTCCAGCGAGAAGCTCCTTTATTTTGAGAACCGTAGGTAACGGAAGCAAGGGCAACCACGCATGCAATGGAAGAACTAAGTGCTTAGGAGCCTGTCTGCACTTGATAAAACTGACGTGACCTCGCAAAGGACAGAGGCAACTGACGAAGTTCTCTCACCCACGGTTTTAGTCCTATAAAAGAAAAGAAAATCAGGAGGGGTACTTCGTGTTTCTGAGATGCTGCTAAGCAGTTTTCTCAGCTGAAAGTAAATGGTATTGTATATAAACACATGATTACACAGTAATGTATATACATACATGCGGCTATAACTCAAAATGGAATATTTTTCATTTGACTTAATTAAGCTAATTTATTTAACCTTATTGCTTGCGAACAAAGCCAGTGCTTTCAATAATATGTGAACACACATACATACATATATATATATACTCATGTCTTATCTGAGGGTGAGAGTAGACAATTACAAATGTTTTGCCAAAACATCCAACACAAGCTTTTGTGTGCCTTCTTCGTCTGATATTCATGTGTGTAAGTATAGGGTGATTTTTTAAGAGCTTGATAACTTTTTTAAAAAAAAAAACGCATAAAATTTGCAAAATCTCATCGGTTCTTTATTTGAAACGTTAGATTGGTTCATGACATTTACTTTTTGAAGATAATTTCATTTAAATGTTGACCGCGGCTGCGTCTTAGGTGGTCCATTCGGAAAGTCCAATTTTGGGCAACTTTTTCGAGCATTTCGGCCGGAATAGCCCGAATTTCTTCGGAAATGTTGTCTTCCAAAGCTGGAATAGTTGCTGGCTTATTTCTGTAGACTTTAGACTTGACGTAGCCCCACAAAAAATAGTCTAAAGGCGTTAAATCGCATGATCTTGGTGGCCAACTTACGGGTCCATTTCTTGAGATGAATTGTTGTCCGAAGTTTTCCCTCAAAATGGCCATAGAATCGCGAGCTGTGTGGCATGTAGCGCCATCTTGTTGAAACCACATGTCAACCAAGTTCAGTTCTTCCATTTTTGGCAACAAAAAGTTTGTTAGCATCGAACGATAGCGATCGCCATTCACCGTAACGTTGCGTCCAACAGCATCTTTGAAAAAATACGGTCCAATGATTCCACCAGCGTACAAACCACACCAAACAGTGCATTTTTCGGGATGCATGGGCAGTTCTTGAACGGCTTCTGGTTGCTCTTCACCCCAAATGCGGCAATTTTGCTTATTTACGTAGCCATTCAACCAGAAATGAGCCTCATCGCTCATCGGACGTAAAGCGCGAAACACATTTCGAACCGAACACTGATTTTGGTAATAAAATTCAATGATTTGCAAGCGTTGCTCGTTAGCAAGTCTATTCATGATGAAATGTCACAGCATACTGAGCATCTTTCTCTTTGACACCATGTCTGAAATCCCACGTGATCTGTCAAATACTAATGCATGAAAATCCTAACCTCAAAAAAATCACCCGTTATGAATAATAAGCTGCTCTGGTGTAGGTGGTCGCTTAAATGATTGTCTCATTTCGCACTGTGGCACGCTCCTACGCTTAGGCGGCTGGCACATAGCTATTGCTTTAATACACTACTACTAAATGTGTCAGTGTGTGTGTAAACATTTCATATAAAGTTAATATGACACACGGAGGCTTTGTTGTTTACTTGCAAGCTCGAAAACGAACCTCCGGGGCAATCTTTATTGTTGTGGCATTTGGTAAATTTATTTGTTGTTTCTGTTGACAAAGTTGACTGGTTCAATTGACTACATATGAGCCAAGACAAATAATTTTTGTTTTTATGTTTTCCGTTTCTGCATCATCAATATTGATGTGAGGGTCATTCACCAAAGTGCCTCAGCCATACTCTAAATGAGGCTTTAGTTTCGCTCATGTGCTTTATATGAAGCTCTGATATTCTATTTATATACGTGGTATTGTACTTATAGTATGTCATTTCTGTAGTTACATACGTAATTTAATTTTGCAGTTTTAGTAGGCTTTGTAATTTGATACATTGAAAAGTGACTATAAAAAGGTTTAAAATAAATGAACATCGGCAAAAAAAGAATTTGTAATAAGAAATTGAAAAGTGTTCAGATACAATATTTTTATATAAAAAGTACGTGACACGTTGTTTGTCTGCGATGGTCTCCTTAAATACTGAATAGTTTTTAGTGAAACTCAGCATACTGTGTCCAGTTCGAACCGGTTTAGAGGATAGCTGAAACAATTCATAAATAAAGAATACAGTGAAAACATGAACATATTCAGAATTAACCCTCAAGTACAATCCCTAGGATTCTTATACAAATAAAGCCTTTTCATCTTTATTCGTAAATACTCCAGCCGCGCGTGGCCGGATCCCCTAGTATATAGTATATGATGGGTTGTCAAAAAAGTCTTGCGGTATTTTTATTGAATTAATTCGTGTGGCACCCATACATCGAGCTTCTAAGTGACTTCAAGCTTCTTCAAATGGTTTATAACGGTTTGATGACTACTATGCCGGTCTCTTTCGACCAATTCAGCGATTTTATCGCAATTTTCGACGACAGGCCTTCCGGAGCGAGGTGCATCTTCGACCACTTCTACACCAGAACGAAAACGTTGAAACCCTCGTATCGGGTCCATAAACTGCGCAAATTTTATTGGCGGCTTGAGATGCATTTTTGCCTTTATCGTAGTAGTTCTGTAAAATATGCCGTATTTGCTCTTTATTTTGCTCCATGTTTGCGACGCTATAACTCACGAACGACTTAAAGGAAACGACAATCAATCTAACACATTTTAGCGCGTGAAATGAGCTTTCCAAAAAGGTATAGTGTGACCCGATGCGACGAATAAAACTAGAACTACGCGCTTTCAGCGCCAACTAGCGAAAATATCGCAAGACTTTTTTGACGACCTAATAATATATTCCATCATAAAAAACGGATTAAAAAGAGAAAACTGTTGTTTTGCAGATGATGTAATTTTACCCATTGATATACAAATATGTATATCAAAAATCGCAGTCATAGGTTGAGGAAATAGACTTCGAAAATGTAAGATATAAATTTTAAATTCGTTGAGACTAAGTTTTAAAAAGAATCATTATGAAAAAATAATTGTATGTAAGCTGTAATCACGGAGATCTTATCAATGAATCAAATATTGTTATCTTTAGAAGAAAAGGGGAGTACATGTTGTCGCCTGCGTGATGGTGTAGTGGTTCCGATTAGATATAAATTCCCAAATACCCTCGCAAACTTTATGCAAATAATATTTAACGACTTAAAAAGAGCTAGTATTGTTCACTAGGAAACATAGAATTACAGAAGTTATGCCGCCATCATTTATTTGGAATCAAGCATTCATGGAAACCAAATTTAGAAGAAAGAAAACAGCTACCGGTATAAGGAGGTGGTGAGGCCCAAGAGGAGACTAACACCTCACGTAACTCACTGACTCTCAACAAATGTAAGACCGATTATAATATATCTAACAGCACCTAAAGGTTATTTTACATTTACTCTCCACAGACTTGTTCTGTAAGCAATTGTCTGCAAAGTCAAATTTTAGATTGAGGGAATGCTTATTATTAGTCCACTGTATTGAACGGCCTAGACGGCTATTTATCAAGTTTTTGTTTGTATCCAATACCACGTACTTCGAAATTGATATTCCTGATAACTTTGAAGTAGATGAACTTGACAGAGCAAAAAAAAAACATGTTTTATATAAAGCTGAGTATCGATGATGTCAATACCTAACTTGCTCAATAAACATAAAAACGTAAAATGAATGGAATATAGGCCACATATGCCGACTATTCAAATTTAAAGGAGTGTTATAATAATACTAGTAGGGGAGTCTAATAGGCAGCGATGGCAGATCCTAACGCTATATAACGACTGAGCTGTAAGCAGGTGGAGGAGAAAGAGACTATAAAACACCTTATACGTGAATGTAAGAGTTTTAGTGTCGCTGGTGTCCGACTGAACGAAAATACTCCAGCTCTGAAGGTATTTGTTGTAATACCCGCCGACGGAAGCAGAGGAAGAGGAAGACCTTCACTGCGTTGGAAAGACTAGGTTGGGAAGGACCTAGCTTCGGAATTTCCAATTGGTGCCACATTGAAAAAAGAAGAAAAGACTGGCGAGCTGTTGTTAACTCTGCTATAACCGCCTAAGCGGTGTCTCCGCCAGTAAAGCAGAAGGTTTCGCGATGGACCACCTAAAGGACTAGGCGTGTCGCCAGAAATTCACCATACCTACTTACCAAAGCAGTAAATTAGTAGGATTTATCCAAAAGACAGTAAAGATTGATATTTAGTTGTGATTTTTAATATGATATATGTAATTATAATAAATCTTATGCATGAGTTACGAGCGAAAAAGTTTTATGTTATTAAATATGATTTAGATATTAGAATTTTACTTTGTTAATACAAAATATTATGAATGAATTTTTTTGTTGAATTGTTTTAAAAATTTAGGTATTTAAAAACAAGGTTTTTCGGCGCTGTTCCAAATTTTGGAGTTTGCAATTATGAGTTAATCTTTGTGTTTATTATTTTAGCAAATAAGCCATAATAGAGATTTTTAACTTTGCTACTTTTCTACATAATAAAACCATACATTTCTTGTTTTTATATTTTTTTACCTTGGATAGAGCAAGAATTCATAAATCGAATGGTACGTACTTTTGGGGAATTCCATACCAAATCGACCACTTTTGAACCCGACCCCTTTAGATTTTGCTGAAACTTATCCATCCTTTTCTATCCTTTGAAAAACATTTATGAGATTTTTTTCAAAACAAAAAAAATTATATTTTTTATATGATAGAAATAAAGTTTAAGGGAAATTTTTTTTATTTTTAATTTTTTTTTTTAAATAAATAGAGAAAAAAATCGGCCCCTCCGGGATTAGCAGGGATAGTTGTCGAATTAATTGAAATTTTTTCAAGGAAAAGAAATGGCGAACTTCCAAAAAAAAAATTACGATTTTACTTAAAAAAAACCGATTATTTTATATAACGGGTGATTTTTTTGAGGTTAGGATTTTCATGCAGTAGTATTTGACAGATCACGTGGGATGTCAGACATGGTGTCAAAGAGAAAGATGCTCAGTATGCTTTGACATTTCATCATGAATAGACTTACTAACGAGCAACGCTTGCAAATCATTGAATTTTATTACCAAAATCAGTGTTCGGTTCGAAATGTGTTTCGCGTCCGTGTCCGATGAGCGATGAGGCTCATTTCTGGTTGAATGGCTACGTAAATAAGCAAAATTGCCGCATTTGGGGTGAAGAGCAACCAGAAGCCGTTCAAGAACTGCCCATGCATCCCGAAAAATGCACTGTTTGGTGTGGTTTGTACGCTGGTGGAATCATTGGACCGTATTTTTTCAAAGATGCTGTTGGACGCAACGTTACGGTGAATGGCGATCGCTATCGTTCGATGCTAACAAACTTTTTGTTGCCAAAAATGGAAGAACTGAACTTGGTTGACATGTGGTTTCAACAAGATGGCGCTACATGCCACACAGCTCGCGATTCTATGGCCATTTTGAGGGAAAACTTCGGACAACAATTCATCTCAAGAAATGGACCCGTAAGTTGGCCACCAAGATCATGCGATTTAACGCCTTTAGACTATTTTTTGTGGGGCTACGTCAAGTCTAAAGTCTACAGAAATAAGCCAGCAACTATTCCAGCTTTGGAAGACAACATTTCCGAAGAAATTCGGGCTATTCCGGCCGAAATGCTCGAAAAAGTTGCCCAAAATTGGACTTTCCGAATGGACCACCTAAGACGCAGCCGCGGTCAACATTTAAATGAAATTATCTTCAAAAAGTAAATGTCATGAACCAATCTAACGTTTCAAATAAAGAACCGATGAGATTTTGCAAATTTTATGCGTTTTTTTTTTTAAAAAAGTTATCAAGCTCTTAAAAAATCACCCGTTAGTTGATCGTGTTAAATTTTTTTCTTGTATTTTTTCGAAAGGTTCATTCAAAAACAAAAATTTAAAAAAAGGTCCCCAAAAGTCAGTTTCTACAAAAGTTATGGCTATTTGAAAATAAAAAAGCCATTTTTTAGCAAAAAATAGCAAAATTCATAACTTTTTGAATTTTGACAAAAAAATTTGAAAAAAATCTCAAAAATGTTTTTCAAAGAGTAGAAAAGGATGGATGAGTTTCGGCAAAATCTAAAGGGGTCGGGTTCAAAAGTGGTCGATTTGGTATGGAATACCCCATATTTTAACAATATAGGGAAAATATACAGATAACCGCAGATATATAAATTCCATAAACTTGATGCTGAGGATTCACAGCTCCTTTTGTATTATATTTCAATACAAAATAATATCACCAAATTTATTGCTCTAATACCATGAACATTGAAATTTCCGCAAGTTTAACGTAAATGATGTTTTTTTTTTGGTTAATCTACCACCAAGCTCATTCAGCTTTGCAACTCATAAATCCACAAATATTTACAATACTCTCCCCTTTTAAGCCACAGAAATTCACAGTGAGAGTTTTATTTTTGAAATTCCCACCGTAAATAAATATGATTTCCCTAAATTATTCAAAATTTTCTCTATTAATAATGTAAAATTTTTGTGTACAAATAAAATATCAGCGATAATCAGAATATGGTACTGAGAGCCAAAAAGAGCAAGACTTTTTTTTTAATTTTGCGCAAACACCTATTCGTCTAAATCCCTTTTTCGATGTTGGTATGACTGTCAGCGGCATCTAGTCAATGTGTCATATCAAAGTAATCATTAATGTTTAGTGTACGTTTGTCTTTTTGAAGTGCATACAGTGCTTTCGGCGGTTTTTTCGATGACTGAAATTAATCAGCAAAGAAGTTCTTTTAAATTTTGTACGTTGAATTAAATTTCTAATGCATAAACGTTCAGAATGTTGGAAAAGGTCCTCGGTGATACTATTTTTTTATTAGTACAAAATATACAGAGAGGGTCCAGAACGTCCAGGACGGCTATCAGCATGAAGTGGTGATCAGCACGTCAATAAAATAAAGGAATCGGTGCTTGAGAATCGGCGACTAACAGTCAGAGGTCTCACTGGCATCGTTGCAATATCGGAACGATCAGTGAAAACTGTTTTGAAAGTTAAATCACGATTATTTTTATTAACGTCTGTGAAACAATGCTTTCCGACCACCAGGATCTCATCAAACGTATTATTGCAGACGATCAGTCTTGGATCTACGCGTATGTCCTGAAAGAAAACGATCAGTTGGCCGAATATTGTGACAAAGGTGAGTCGAAGCAGAAAAAACACATCAAAGCTGGTCAATAAACAAGGTTATATTGACAGTTTTCTCCGATTATCGAAGTGTGGAGCACTCCGAATTTCTTCCGGCCCGCCAAATTGTCAACAAGGAATACTGTTTGGGGGTTATGCGTCGTTTATGTGAAGCCTATAAAAACAGGCTGAAATTATGGGCCGATAACTTTTGGTTTTTGAACCTCAATAATGTATAGCCCGTCGCGTACTGCCCTGATTCTTCGTGAATTTTCGCCAAATTTTCAACCAATTTTGCCTGAGTTAGCTCCACTTCCAAGCAAACCGCTTTGAGCCGATTGAAGACATTAAATATGAATCGCTTTGGGCATTGTACTCTATTCCAGAATTTGGCTGTAATAACTACTTCGCGGATTGCAAAAAATGTTGGCACAAGTGTATTGGAGCCAAAAGGAAGGATGTAGATTTTGAAGAATGTATCAAGAATTTAAAAACCATGTGTTATTATTTTTTCACTGCTGTTAGTGCGCACGTACGTCCTTTCGACAATTTTCCACCGCTCCACTGAAGTCACTTAAAATTCCCATGTTAAACGCCGCCAAACCACTAAACACCACCAATTCTAATATCTAATAACCAATACGAATGGGTATGAATAAAAAATTTCAATTCCTATAATTACTTATTTTCTAATAACAATAGCAACAAAAACTTGGCTGTGCGATACGGCCAAATATTTCCTGGTTGACCAATTATTTGCTGTACTCCCTCAACGCCGCTGGGCAGGTTAATTTACCGCTCGTCTGGCATGCTGCCAGATATTCGTATTTTGCGCAAGCGCTGCGACTATTTGCTAGCAGAACCGCTGTGGCGACTCGTAAATAGCGCTCTGTGCTGAAATAGCCAAAACCGGGAAATGACCAAATCGCCCAAACGGGCAATGATACTAATGAGCGTGGCACACCACAGCCAGTGCGAACGGTCGGCCGGCACGAGGCGTAAGCGAAATTGTTAGTGTTATTGGCATAAAATTTTATCACATAATTATTTGATGTTGGCTACAATAATGGTAACAAGAAAATGAGGTCAACTGAAACTATTTGCTGACGTAAATTGTGGCTTAATCGTGATCGTGTGCATATGTATAAGTTATTTTATGTATCCTTAGAAGCAAAATGTTACTGATACTGATGCATCACATGTATGTGAAATAAATATGTATATAGAACGCAAGATTATATATCTACATGTATTTCAAATCAACACTTCGAAAATGTAATATTACGGAACACTAAACTACTTAATATTAGTATTCAGTTTGAGAACAGTTCAACGGTTTGTCTTCAGGAAGTAGTTAAGCACAAAAAAATCCAAAGGAACATGCTGGTTAGGCCATGCCTTTCTCGTGGAAGATGATGCTGCAGCGAAGAGGTCTCGTGAGACCCATGGATAACGGAAGCAACGGCACGCAAGCATGCAATGGAACGGCTAAATGCTTAGGGTCCTGTCTGTACGTGGTACCATTAACGTATCCTCGCAAAGCATAGAGGCAACTGGTAGTGCCACAGGAAAAAATTGGTATTTTTTGATAACACAAAGTCTATTTCGCGCTCCTGGAATGCTGGTAAGCAATTTTCTCGGAAGTTCTAGAGACCATTTGAATAACGTTATATTCAGAACTTAATTATATCGATTGTACTTAACATTAAATACCAAACATTTGTTATGCAGTGTGCCAGATATGTGGAAAATCGCGTATGTAGAATCTGTTTTACGAATCATTCTGACTTCATTCAACTTTGAACAAAATAATATGAGTCAAAAATCGGTTTCGAGTAGTCATTTTTTATGTGAAGTTTAATTTTTCAGAATTATACAAATTTCTTTCACTTCTTTCTTGAGAAATCTGAAAGGAATTTAATACATTAAAGGTGCGTTTTGTCATTCTATTGATCATATGTCAGAATCGACCAGATCGGATACCACATATCTCCCACAGATCCATTATTCAGTTATTTTATTTTTCGGTTGCCTGTCTTTAATTAAAGAGCCAAAAGCACGTAATTTAGTAGAACTGCTCTCTAATACATACTTTACGCTCTCAGTGAAAATGACAGACAACTATTACATATATCGATGAAATTTTCTACCGCAGATCGCAGTGGTTAAGTGGTTTAACATATTATAAAAAATAGTCGTGATACCACTAAGCTCTATGTCTATCAAGATTACGATAAATCACAAAGTTTTAAGCTTTAAGTTTCACAACCGTTAAGATAGCGAATGGTTATAGGAGCCAGTATTAACCTGGAAAACGCATTGGCGTTGCACCACCCACATTTAGGCGACATCCTTTTTATCATGAATTACTCCATAATTTTCAATCGAAACTGGCCTCCATAATTACTTAATATACTAGGTTTTATAAAGCAAATGGCCGAGTGACTACAGCCATGCCTATTTCTTACATATCATAGTTTTAAATCCATATGGTCCTTTAACTTTACTTTCTATGAAATTAGAGTCAATTACGTTATCAAAATAAAACTTTGCACCGATATTGCCTTTAAGTTACACTTCACACAAAAGTTGTCGAAATAAGAACATAACTTTCTAATGAAATATACATCATCCAACTTCTGTTTACTTAATACATAGTATTTTCAAATATTCCGTTCATTTTAAACTTTATATATTGGTCAATATGCAATCGATATAAATGAAATTCAGATAGCATCATTTTTGGGTCGAAATATGTCGTAATGCCATCGTTTCAAACTATTTCTCATATGATCTTAAATGGAAAACGTACAAAATAATGCTTGTGCAAGAACTGAAGCCGCTCGATCTTCCCAGAAAAGTCCGATATTTCAAGCCAAATTTTGTTTAGCAATGAGGCCTATTTCTGGCTCAACGGGTAATTAACAAGCAAAATTGCCTCATTTGGGAGGTAGAGCAACCTGAAGAGACTGAGAAGCTGCCATTTTATCTATAAAAAAATAACGATGTGGTATGTTTTGTGTGCTGACGGAATCATCAGTTCATATATTTTCAAAAATGGTCGACTATTTGATGCCTGAAATTGAAATTCGTTATCTCGGTGACATTTGGTTTCAACAAGACGGCGCCACTTCCCACACATCGCATCAATCAATGGATTTATTAAAAGAACACTTCGGTGTGTAGATAATTTAACATTTTGAGCAGGTCGATTGGCCAACAAGATCGCACCGCTTTAAACCGCTCTTGGCAAGAAAAACAATAAAATTTCTATGTAAAAGATTATTGTCGGAGTAGCGAGGTTCATACGTAGTTTGACATGAGCATTTGAACTTGTGAGTTGTTTATAGTTAGTGTGTTAAAACTATCAACAAAGCAGAAATAATCATTGCTAGTCAGATTAAATTTTTATCAAAAATCTGAGATTTTAAGAAAAATCTATGAAGGTATTCATGGAAATCGATTGGAGTAGGATTATATGTAATGTATCTAAGGCGGCCATTTCAAAAATAAAGAAAAGACGTCATAAAATTTAGGAGGAAACCAAGAAAACTTTACATAAATTGGCAAAAGACATAGTAATTGTTCAATGAGTAGTATAATTTTATAGGTAAGCGCCAAGTTCGATTTTGCCAAATTGCCTTATGGAAAACAATTTCATGCAAGTGATGTAAAAAGATCTAGTATACATTTATGTTGTGAGCGAAGGCAGATCGTTCGCATAAGTTGAAAACATTAATAATTGGTAAATCCGCAAACCGCCGTTGTAAAGTTATTTTATGAATGGAAATTAATAGGAATGCATACTAAATGCATATATTAAAATAAAACAATTAAGGAAGGGCTAAGTTCGGGTGTCACCGACCATTTTATATTGCATGTATTTGAGCAGGCGGTAGTACCGACCAAATTTTATTTCTTTTTTACTCATACCACTTACTACTAATATGACACATACTCAACAAAATATTCCCTCGGTTTCATTAAAGTACCCTTAATACAATCACCTATCATGTGGAGCCAGATCAAGTGGATGCTCGAAAATCGTGGTAATAGTTATATGGGGGAGGGTCAAATTTTCGCCCAATTGATGATTGATGTAATTTTTATTGAGATGACTCAAATATTAACTGATATATCCAGCATAAAATGACTTAGAAGTTCGAAAATCTTTATGTTAGATTAAACCCATTTTTAACACAAAGAAATACTATTGTCAGGAAAGGATTCTGTGTAAATTTCAATTTCATATATCACACATTGGACGATGTTTTCGGTCAAAAGTCAGCTATACGTACCTGGGTCCACATATTCCGTACCTAGGGGCTTGAACAGTTTAGGTCAAAAATATTTGGTCAAAAGCTGGCATACTTTGAGGTAATATTACCGTAAAATTTTATATTATTATATATTTATTTATATTAATTACTTCTTTATTTGTATACTGTAAAGTGAAATAAGTAAATGGAATTCTAAATTGTGTCATATGGGAAGTAGGCGTGGTTGCAATCCGATTTCGTCCGATTTTGCGCTGTGACATAGGAATATGAGAAGAATGCCACATACTCAATTTCGTCAAAATCGGTTGGCCGAGTTCCAAGTTATGTGATATCACCTAATAAAGGGCGGTGCCACTACCACTAATTTTCACACCGGTTCTGATAGAACCCCTTTATACCATCTACATAGCATCCATCTATAATAATTTATCAGGATTTCAGTAATTAATTAAAACAAGCAAATCAAAGCAATGCAAATGACAAACCTAATTCAACGTGTTTTTTTTTAAGAAGTGGAAAGATGGGGAAAAAGTTTCAGTTTATATGATAAGTAGAAACCGTTTAGTTTTTTTATTAATTTAGAACTCGTTCTCCCCCGATACGACGATAAAAATACGGAAGAAGTTTTTCGTTACGCGAAAGATAGGGATCCCTTGGAGTAAACCTCATATTTCTAATAAAATTGTTTCTGGTTGATAATTTTCTCATATACTCAATAACTTAATTAACTTTACTTAATTACGATTTTTACAAATTAAAAAGCTTGGCTTTTGGTAGATTCCACTTTTTTTCGACTCATACATCTGGGGATACGACTGTTATTTAAAAAAGTAGCACTAAGAACAATCCTTATTCGCTCTACCACAGATTAAAAAAGTGTTTTTGAACAAAAAATATCACTAAAGCCAGAATGTTAGATAAAACCAAGCATCTATTTAGGGCAATCTGCTCTGTTTTTTTGAAATTTTTTTTTAATACATTTTTTTATTTTCCAATAGAATTTTTTCACCCATCATGAGATATATCGTTCAGTGTATAAACAATTTTTTTGGGAAATTTTTGCTGACATCTCTCGGAGAAACGAACAGGTGAATGAGCTGCGTTTTTTCACAGGCGGACACGATTTCTCATGTTTGGATCATCTGAAACACAAAAATGGTTATCGTCCCTACTAGAAACATGAAAAAATGTTGATATGTTGTTTATTTTTTTTTTTTAATTTTCCCCATGTTTTTTACATAAATTTTGTTACAAAATTGTCAATATATCATAAAAAATTACGAATCTAGTAAGGACGTTAGCCAGGCGTTTTGTGAATATTCAAAAAAAAAATTAGCAAAACGGATGAGTGGTTCGACCGGAATCATGTCCGCCATTTTAAAAAAGTGTGTTTTGAGAAAAAGGCGTTTAAAGTTTGAGGTGTGCCCTCCGAGCGCTTCGAACGTCGAACGGTATTTTTGTTTTTGGGCCTTTTTCGTAACCTTCCAATGGTAAAGCGGGGTTCTACATTAATTTTAAAGATATAAGTGAGTTGAAAATGCAAAACAACAAAAAATTTTTGAAAAAAGAATGCCCTCTGACCCCTTAAAAGCCCGAAGCTTCACGCTACCGAACCGGTATTAAAATTTTGGAAGACATTTAAAGAAAATGACTTATATATATTTTATATTAGACATAGAAGTAGTGGTTTAGAATTATGAATAGATATAATTTATAATTGCATTTTGAGCGGAGTACTATTTCGAGTTCAAAGGCTTGATTTTAGAAGCACTCTTCTTTATTCACTTTGAAAATTTTCACGCATTATATAAAGCTGTTGGGCGCACTATTAAACCATAAAAATGTAAAGCAATTTTATTTTTGTGATCTAAATCTCTCTTTGGACTCTCTTGCAATTTGTACTAACAAACATGATTGCGAGTTGTCAATTGAAAGTACCAAATTTCTCCATCTACTGTGGGCGTAGTCAGAGGCAATGCATTGGCGAACTCCTCAGCCATTTTAAAACAATTTTTCCCAAAACTCCAAAGCTAAAATTTTTAGTGGGAATGAGAACTTTAATTACGAAACATACGCCAACCAACGTGCCAGAGAGAATAAATTCGTTAAGCGTGTAAATGCCATCGAGCGACACAAACAATTGACAGCTCAGGCAGAGGAATAACCCGCGACGCTGCTAAACGCGCAACAAGGATTATGTGCAGTACGCAACACCACTGTTAATTCTCCAACATCAACAAAAACAAAAGCATATACTTGTATATATGGACGTACATACACATATACACACGTTTACACCAGTATCTATCAAGTTTGCGTTCGAGGATGCACCAGGGACACAATCGAAAAAGAACAAAAGCGCAGAGTCAACACAATCAAACCAACCAACCAAGTAACCGAACAACCAGCCCAAAAAATAGAAAGCAATAAACCAGCAGCGCCATTGTAAATTCTAAAACGTGAAAATGTCGCTAAACTCGCGCATCCAAAAATAAAACAATATTTCCTGACTCATGTTTGGCGCACGCCATGTGACCACACCAGGACGCGTCGTCCACCGTCTGTCGCCTATCGCCTGTCGTCTGTCATTCCACAAACGACAGCGTTCGGGCGGAAGAGCCGCTAACCAGTTAATAGAAACATGCCGGCACCGATGGGGGAGTTAGCGCAAAAACTGTCACTGTTGTTTTCGTTATTGTTGTTGTTGTAAGCAAAGGCCTGAACTCCCCGATCGGTATTTATGATGTGCATCGTATGGCGCTTAACACTCCGCAAAGATACGCGCATCGAATAAACTTCGAGCTATGTGGTACATAGTTCCAGAGGCGGCAGAGCGTGACGGAGAGCAAAATTATGTATCAGCTGTTGTGGCAAATGCAATAGCAGAGGCGGTGTTGCCGCCAAAGGCACTGTGCAGCAGTAGCTGACAGAGCGATTGTTGCATACTCGCATAGCAACAATTGTCAGGGCAAGTTGGGAATTTATGGGGCGCCTCAGTTACATATTTACGGAAAACCGGGCAGAGGCCAGCCGAAATTGATAGCTGTGAATAAGTGCGTGCAAATGCAGGCAAATGCGAAATCTTTGAGGGAAGGCTACACATACACACGCAAAAAATATCAACCAACTCTGCAGCTCAGGTGGCAATATTTTGCAGGTGCTTGAAGAACCCATTGACATTTGATGGTTTTGAAAAATCGCTTCAAGCGTGAGCGCTCGTTTTTGACAGTCCAAAGCAGCTCGCGATGAATTGGTAACTGCTAAAAAATATTATCACAATTTCTCACGCATATTGCTAAAATATCTTTCACCTTGCGGACAGTTTGTAGCAATAGTAACCCACGTAAGCGTAAATGTGCGTATGTAGCAAGAGTTTTCTGGTACAAATAACTACCCGAAAAGTAACAATGTAATACATAAAAAACATTCGAACCATTTTGAGTACTTTTTCCCAACGCATTTACCTGTCTACAGTCAAAATTCACTTTCATATGTTTTTTGTAGAAAACGTTTGATACAATTGGTCACCTTTTGGAATCATCTAAAATGTATGTAAAAGATAAGGAAGATACCAACCTAATTAAGAGTAGATCTATTTCTCTGATTTGCTAACCAGAAAATCAACAAATTAATTGATTTGAGATTACTTGATGAAATTCCGGTCATACCAATTTTGTTGTAATACTAAGAAATCCAATATTATAAATTAGTATTTCACTAACATTTAAAAAGACTTGATCCACTTTACATCTACTCTACTATTATCGTCAGAAAATAGTATTGGCTAAGTTTCATTAGAGCAAACCTGAAATTGAATATATGTATATATATGTAAACTAAGCCAAGGGAAAAATCGTAATTCCACTTTTGGTATATAGCTTCGATCAGATCACATTTATATTTAGCTTGAATGCAAGCTACGAGCATATTGAATATAATATTGCTTCAAAATTTAATTAAATTTTCTCATTCCTCGATTAATATGTACGGCGTACAGTCGAATACGGAACTAAATATTCATGTACTATATAGTACATTATACCAACTGTAACCTGCGCGCATTGCTATGCGATCAACTCAAATAAATTGGAGGGAACAATGTACAATTCGTTTTAAGTAATTTTATTGATTTGTTCATTCCGAGTTCGTTTTAATTCGATATTTATTGATGTACGGTGGGATAAAGAAAATTTCTGTTTTTTCATCTGGACGGTAAACGAATAAATCAACCTTCTGAATCGTCAGCAAACTACATAGAGATGTCCGTGTGAGAAGCGTAGACTCCAAATATAATCTCACAATTGCAATGGTTGTCCTTGTGCTTGCTTCACAGTCATTGCGAAAGCAAATGACATCGGGAATTGTGCGTTTGAACTCGAATAGCATATATGTCGGTATCACTGGGATATGTGGCAACAGTATGTCTTCACCTTTGAATTTTTAGTTAAAATTATTGCGTCGATAACTTTGTTCAACATTTTCTTTACTGAGAGTCTACTTATGTTGTATAGCAAAGTGATGTTGAGATTTTTTTGGAACAAGAAGCGGTGGATGGCCCATGCAGAAAAATTTGCTAGAGATCACAAAGGACACACGGACAAATATAAATAGATAATATAATAAGCAGATAGTGGGGTGGATCAAAAAAAGCTAATGTCTTCTTCAGTGTGGTACTCTGAAATATCGGTTGACAGACACCTCCAACAAAGGACTCCCAAGAATGAGCTGTTGTAACGGGAAGGTTCTCTGTCTACAGGTTTTATATCTTTCTTATTATAAGATTGAAAAATTTATGTCTCGCTTCCAACTACTTGCAAAATATTCCGATTCATGGGTTTTATAGGAAATTGAATGAACTAAAAGGTGATCTCAAACGGATTTTTCGTAAACATGACTGCTTTAAAGATATTAACGTTTGAAGTTCGACGATTTTATGGCAAACTTGTTTTCTTCTTTTGAATTTTATAAATAACTAAAGACGAAAGGTAAAAGAAAAGCTGTCAACTTCGACTACATCGAGGCTATAATAGCACTAATAGAAAATATTTATTACTATAACTTGTCAAATTACGAAGTTTCTCATACAAGCACTTGATTTCGATTTCGACTTTTAAGGTCTCATGGTACGTTCGCTTCTGGACGATACAAACTTCGTTGCAAACTTAAACAAAATTTCACACTTGTAATGTTAAATCTTGACATACATACATACATACATGCATTGAATTATGCTCACACCAATTGTCTATAAACCACTTATCATACTCCAATAGTTTTTGCATTACTTTTGACCACTGCTGGTGCCACAGAGTGTTGCGGTATTTGTTTCTTTTTCACTTACCTGTTTTTTTGTTTCTGCTACTAAAATCAACACGAATGACTGGAGAGTTTTGCGGAGCATTGAGTACTTTTAAAATTTTACAACTCATTGCAGTTAATAGCTGGCAAACGGCAATCAGGCATGCGCATGCGAAAGTTTTCCGCAAATTTTGGCCACAGCCAAACATATTACATGCATTTCTTTGCACTAACCAACACATGCACAAACTCATACGTATGTATAACTAGTTTTCCAAGTATTTAGGCTTGTAGTGCATTTTTATATGTCTCTCCTTGGTCCAATCGCCTGCAAGGTCATACAAGTTGTAAACGCAATTTGCCATCATCGTGTAACTTGGCAGTTGCTCACTCTCTTAAGCGTGTGACTAGTAAAGCAATTTGAGTACACATGTACTTTTCGCCTTTCCGTCACGAACGTTTGCACAAATTATTGCGCTCAACTTAACTTGCCAATAAACTGGTTGGCTAAAGTTTTTATTTAGTTTCGAATTTGTATTTACTTCCTCAAATTGGAAGTGAACCCTCACTGTGCGTATTTAATTATTTATTTTTTTGTAATTGGTCAAAAAGTTTCTGATAACTATTTTATTTTTAATCAATTTGCTACAGTACAAGCGATGGACAATATTTGTTCAAGTGCTTGTGCGTATTTGTATAATTTTTTACGTACATTGACAATGTCATTATGATGACGGAATGTACAAAGCCTAGAGAAGAAAGTGAAAGCAAAAATCTGTATAATGGTTGCCTGTGGAATCCAGTTTAATTCAATCAATAATTGCTTAGTATATCAATCAATTGGATATCAGAAAGTTCATCAGTTTGTGACTTACAAAATTACACACAGCTATGAGCGATGAAATGGAGCCAAATTAAATGGTTTCTGTAATTTACCATATCAAATTTCTCAATAAAATAAAATAAGTGAAAGTATTACAATCCAATTTCACGTAATATTTGGAGCACGACGCCTAATTTTCCACTAATTTCTGATATTCAGCAGCTTAATTGTTTTCCTTCTTGGATTTTTGCCTTCAACAGAAACTTTAACCTTTGCCATAAGTTCTCAATTGGAGTGAAATTTTGCGTCTGGGTGATTAGCTTTTCAATAAATTTTATTTTGAGGAGGTGGAAGGAGGGTTGGAGGAAGTGGAATCCTCTAATTTGTGCTTAGGTCATTTTCATCTTTAGTTCATGTCATACACGATTATTGAAATAAAAATGTATATTTCAGTAGGCTTGCATCTATACTTTATATTACTATACTCTACTGTGGATATTAATATCGCAATAGTAAAAACTTTCTAGAAAATAAGGTCGAAGTTAGTTATTTGCCAGAAAAGCTGCAAACCGTCTTCTAAGACAAATTTAAGCCACTCTGTAAAAGGAGTGGTACAATGTTTTTTTTTTTTTTCATTGAGACAAAAAGTACCTACAAATTGCAAAAAAAGAAACGCTAAATATTCAATCATTCATCAAGCCTCATCAAATGTAAAACACGTATGCCAACGAAATTTTCTATGCTCGAAAAAATTTTCATAAGGCTCAACTTTTTCAACTCATTCACCGAATTTTGTTTTATCTCTTCGATCAACTGAAACAGGTTTTACGGAGCGTTAATTTTAGTTCGAGAAACAAGAAAAAATCACACGGAGCCAAATTTGGAGAACTCGGTGGTTGAACTCTTTGTGTTTGCTCTGAATTCCATTGTAAAATCCACGAATAGTTCTTTCATAATTCCGTCCGTTTTCGACGGATATTCTCACGCAAATGCCACAATCCGTTCAAAAAGCACTCCTTATTGACCGTCTGTCCCTACAGAACTTCTTAGACTTTGTTGTCTAGGCTAAGTTTAGAATTTTTGTTTAAAAGCCAATTTAAATTTGATGTTCTTAACTTCATGCAAGTTATTTTACTCGCTATATGTTTTCGCCGCGTAAGCCATCGATCCAGGTGAATCACAAGATAAGTTACTTTATTCCCTTGGGGTACTAGAACATTGTTTATTTTAACTGTCCGACACGTTTCTGGTCTTAGCGAGAATGTAACATGTTTGCATGTTTGCTTATTAATATTTATACGCCAGTTTGCTAGCCATTCCTCAAAAAAAGTTAAGTGCTGCTCTAATACACTTCATTCTCTGATAGGGCATTAGTTACGGCTTACTAGAGCTGTGTCATTCGCGAAAGTTGATGTCAATACGTTAATAGCTGTTGGAATGTCTGCTGTATATGTTAAGTGCAGAGTTGGGCCTACCAAGCTACCCTAAGGGGCCTTTCCAGGTTTATCTATCATGATGATCTCCGACTTCTTCCACGAAATTGGATAATATCCAAAACTAAGAATTGCATTAAAGGGTAACTCAACAAGCATTTTTGGAATAATATTTGTTTTATTGTGTCCTGATGCCTCTTTCGGGTTTAGCTCTTTTATGATTCTAGTAACTTCAGAAGTAGAAGTTCTAAGGGACACCATCGGCTCGTTAGCGGATTTGGACAAAGTTTGCAAAGTTGTTTTTTGGGAAATTAGGTTGTAATACCTTTTCGATGTGATTTGCAAAGCAGTTGACCTTTTCCTCATCACTTCGTGCTCAATTACCATTCAACTGTCTTAGAGCCATGTTGGAATCTACTGGCGGCTTGAAAGACTTTTGAGCTTTACAAATGTAGTTTTGCTTGCTAGAATTTGAACACAGTATGTTTATATAATTTTAAGTGTTGTGTTATTGCTTGCGTTTACGCGCTTTTTAATTTACGTACAGCAGATTTCAGTTAAAATCGAGTTGAAGGGGAGCGTTCGACATTTTTATCCATTTTAAAAATTGCAACGCACTACTGAGTTGTACCGTCTTAACCCTAACTTGGTCACTATTTACATATGTAAATATTCGATTTTTAAAATAACTATTATTTTCACAAGCATGTGCCCAACAAGATAAATATTATTCTTAAAAGTTACTCTCTTTCTCTCTCTAATTATTACATTTTTACGGAATATCAACTTCTCTCTAAAATAACATATAAAAATGTACGTATTTACAAATGTAAATAGTGCCCGAAATCGTAGTAAACAGTTGGTGCCCAAGTTAGGGTTAAGCAGCTGCTCTAAACAACCTGGTTAACAGTCCTACCAACTTAGCACAATACATGTTTTACAATATCGGTTACAGGGGAACGTATGAGTATAAATTTTTTTAGAGGTCAATAAGAAGGTGAACTTATTGTTTGAACTGGGAAAAAGCCATTTGTATTTTCTAAACATATTAAACTTCATATTGTCAATTTAAGCTATAATTACCATGATTGGTTTAAGAAATTCCCCAATATCCATATTAATGTACGGTGACCTCGTGAATTAAGCTTACTTCCACCTACCCACTTGAACAACAACAACGTTAAACGCACATAAAGTCAGTTTGCGAGATATGTTTTTGGTCAGTTTCGTTTTTTGTGAGAAAGATTTAGATCAGGTAATTATTGCTTGCGCTGAACTAAAATGATTTTCGTAGCAGTGCCTAACGCCTACATTTAGAAATAAACGAGCCAGCCACTAACAGTCTACATACGTATGTCGCATTGCCGTAGGCGTTCAGTTAGTAGCATTACACACAACCAGCCCTTTAAAAGCCCATATGTATAACATGTGCGATAAATGTAAATATCTAACGGATACTGTTAACTACGAGGAAGCGCAGAAACTTTTAATTGCCACAATTGTCCATAAATAATTTAGAGTGCTTTGGTGCTTTCGTTTAGCGCATAACTGTTGGCTTAACTGGATTATGGAGCAAGTGATTTTTGATAGGGCTTAAGTGGTGTATACAAAACATGCGGGTATTGAACTTTAGTTTAACAAAACTCAAGAAATCGCAGTTACTTATAACATTTATATTATCTAAGGCATAAAGGAAAATACCTCAAAAGATCCATACAAAGTCCATTTTTGATGAAAGCGAGCTTAAGTAAAGAAAAGCGCTCAAAATCGCTATGAATACCCGTTGCCTTTTTATCATCTTTATAGCATTATTCATAGAACCAAGTACAATATGGGCATTTCCTGAAATTTTTTGTGTAATTTGATATGCCACAAATGTTGCCTAATGTTGTAATTCGAGAGTATATTTATTTTTAAAAGACAACCATTAAATAAATATGTAACGAAGGGCAACTAAAGATTGATTGCCACCGTCACTTTTTCTGCTCAGTATTCAACAGTTTCGCATGTGTTGTCTGCCCTGTTTGTGATACAAGCCATTGCATTCAAATCTCCCCAAAAAGGTTATTCAGTCCGACCGACAAACCTTTTTTATTCACTCAAAGTCGCCTAACAGCTGTGTCAAGCTGTTGTAGCCATTAGTTAAGTATCTGCCTTTGTATGAAAAATAAAAACACAAAAAACATGTAATGTATACATTTGAAAAAAAGAGAAACATTGGGTATTTGAGTGTGATGGTTATGAAATATTACGGTATGAATTGCCGGAAATCAGCGTCAGCTGCAATTTGCTTCACTTTGATGAATTCTTTTTGGGTTATTATTAAATGCTTGGAGTGAGTGAAAGAAAAAATGAAAAAAAAAAACGAAAAAAATAATTTCGGAGTCAAATACAAAGCAAAAGAGAGCAGTTATTAAATTTCAGGTTATTATGCGACAACAAAGCGAAAGGTATTAATATACATTCGGAGCTGAGTTAACTTAACTAAGGTTAACCAAAAAAAGAAGGCAATTCATAAAACATAATTCGATGAATTTTTAAATAGCCTTACAAGAAACAACGGTAATTAAGTTCGTTTGTAGAGCTCTGCTCAAGCACACCTTTCGCAGCGCATGAAAATATTATTTTTCTATCAACTCTCCTAAATCCGAATCTTATACTTTTGTGATGAGCGATGAGATATACAGATTTGGTCAGGGGGAATGTGGGATGGACAAGTCGGATTTCAAAATTGTTTACTACTGGATGAGGTCGCGGTGGTTTCATTCATGAAATAGTGTAAAGGTGGAATTAATACTCTTTTTACAGTTTGATCACGCCCGCAATCGGTCAAAAACCGTGCTTTTTTCGCATAGAATGTCATTTGAGTTCGGCTATTTTTTCTAAAGTATTTATCCCAAGTATTTAAGAGGTAAAGAAATCAAAAATAGGCAAATTTTTTCTCGTAATATTATATATGAACCCATAAATTGCTGCCATCGATCCAAAGATAAATTTCTAGCAACCTCATTCCTCACGAGTGAGACTCCGTCCGGTTGACTTTATTCCGTAAATATAAGCCAATGAAAGAAATATTTTAGAAAATTTAATATAATCAGTACTTTGTAAGTATGTTTTCATACATCGACAAAATCTTGGTAAATATAGGTAAGACCGTGAAAAGGATCTGCGTCAATATTTAGCAAAACTCGCTGGCTCAACAGAGTTCGGCCACGGCAGGCAGGATATTGTTATCTCCCGAGAAGAATGGAATAGAGTAGCTTCGGCTTTCTTCGATCTTCAAGGTGGTCAAAGTAAACCTTTGATCACCCCCAAAGTATGAGCGTTCCGGATGGCAGTACAAAAGGTTGGAAGGGAACAGAGGTGGCTATGGAAAAGCAGACTGAGTAATAGCGGCATTTCTAGGTTATAAATGAGAAGTCACAAGCTGCTGGCGGCCAAAGATGTAAATAGCACCTGAGACTTTGACAAATATGCTGGCTTCTCTTTAGCTGTTGAAATTTAGAAATACCTTGTCGGCGTTCATTCTGATTCAGAAATGTACCGAATGACAGCTGCACCACAACACTTGTGAGTTCGCAGTTTCAAATGTCTAATGAAGCTGGTGGGAATTAAAATTATACAAATAAGCGAATTTGTGCGGGCTGGAAAGTGCTATACTAATTTATAAGACCGGATACAGGAGTTCCTTTCTTATGGCTTTACAAATGGCTGTATATAGTAGGCCAAGTGTTAATCTTGAATCAGAAATCGATCCCAACCTAACATTAATCTAGATTACGGTTGTAAGTTGTTCAGTTACAAGTGAATAACGAATAATATCGACTACATTTTTAGAAATCATAGCGTAAATCCGGCTTTTTCCTCAAGCTTGGCAATAGGGTACAAACGAATATATCGGATTTGGAGTAGAGAGATTAACTGTAAACAGTTAGGTCTTGCAATTACATAGAGTAATATTGTTGATGTTTCAAAGAAGGCGGCACATATTGCAGGTTTGCCGCATTAGCAACGGTAACTTTAATCTTTACATTCTTTATATTTACCACTTGCTTCATTCTAGTAAGAACCCAGGTATGTAAATCTAAAACTTAGTTTATAATTTGCAAAAATAAAGTTAACACAGCTTATCAACAAACTAAAAAAACAATGGAAGCTGATCCAGTTCTGGTTTGAAATCGAAAACAAGACACTTTAAAACCTTCAAAGTAAAACGATTGAACAGAAAAACAAAATTCAAATACGATTGAAATCTCTCTGCTGAAGTCGCTAGCGTTTTGCTGAAATATAACAAAATGACAACTTTACACAACAAATTCTTTTTCTGTGAAATTCCTTCTCAATCCTTTTTCTGATAAATATGTACACATGTACGAGTACACACTTTACGTTTTGTCATGTGTATTATCGATGCCTCACTTAGCCCCTGCGTCACATGTGCCAATCCACCAAACGAACTTCATTGTCATATTTTCACCCGGCGGCTGTCGTCGGTTTGAAAGGGATAAAAATATTTTCCAAAGCTAGACAAATATTTCTGTATTGCCCCAAAGGCATGCGTTCGTGTGTGTATATATGTATGTGGAAGCTATGATCTGCATGAAAGACTGCGCGCACATTACGTTGATAATGCAAACTTTAGCAGAATAAATTTATAGTTTTCGAGCTAAAGCTACATATCACAAAGGTTCATATGAGGTTTATGGCTGCTGGGATTTCGTCTCCCACGCATTAGTGTTAATGTGTGTAAGTTTCTATGTAAAACTAGGTGCACTTTTCTTGGATTAGCATATCTGCAATATTAAAAACAAATATTTTATTTGAAACTAGGTTTTCTCATTTATCCGTTATGCTTGCAACTAAGGTTTTAGTGTTGCTTGTAATTCCACATGCTGTCTCTATTTGTAATACAATTTTCACTTTACGAAGATACTTTAATGAAATTAGTTGATTTAGCCGGTTAATACTACATACGATGAGTAAGGTATGAAAATCGATCTAGAAATCACATGTGTCACCCTGCAGCGAAGCATTCTATCTACAGAAGTGTCATCCAAGTGTTATGAAGTGTTATCCCTCCAATACTAACAATGTTAGAATGGTGTATGGCATTATCGAAAAGCGTGGCGTATTAAACACCCTTAAAACTAGGTCATCAAACCGTCCGAAAGTTATCCAAAATCCAATAATAATAACCCAAATACCGAAGAACTAAATAACTATCAAAATGTGGGCTTCTGCTCTTACCAGCAAGTCCATAAACCTTCTACTGTATAGCAAAGCTGCAACTAAAGCTATCTATCCGTGGAACCAATACCAAGACTCACAGCGTTAGGTTAAGCAAGTAGACTATAACTAGACTCTCAGTAGGTAACTGGGTTAATATCATATCTTAGTACTCAGTCGTATAGGAATAGAAGGAAATGTAGAGAAGATGAGCCAATCTGCTTTTTCAATGAGTACTAATGATGTCCTAAGCGCGGCTTCCTGCCATGCCTATCGCTTTTTCAACCAACCTTTCAACCGCTAATACATTTAAAAATACAGGGTATGCCTAGAAAGTAATAGGGAAGTAAGATGTCTGTGTTAGGTAATCGCGTACCTCTGCTCTAACGAACGCTGTAATTTTGGCTTACGCCACTCAAAGTTTTGACTGTCCAGGGGCTTGGAGAGAACTAACCTGCCTCTCGTTCAATAGCTAGGAAAGCCCTCTACTGAATATAACATTTAATCAGCCAAGTTATTTATTTAAAAGTATATCAAGTACTTTGCTGGAAATCCCAGAATTTGGGGTATAAAAAAAAATGGCGCATAATGGTGACATTGATCCTGACTCTCCTGGTGGTCTGAAAAAAAAAATAAAAAAAAATTCTTAATCAATAAGGATGCTGTTATAGTCCCTACCTCAGGGAACACGAAATTTTTTTTTTTAAATAGCGACTGCTTGAAAGTAAAAATCATTTTTTACGCTTTTGTTTTGAAATTCCTGTATTTTTTTTTTTAAATATTAAAAACAAAAATTTTGACACGGTGCTGGTAGGAACGATAAAGGATTATATAAAGAAGAAAATATCAAGTAAATCGGTTGTATAGAACTTGAGATAATGCCGGTAGCGTGCGGAAAAAAGTAGTTTCGAGAAAAACGCGTTTAAAAAAGTGAGTCTATCTACCTATGGGGCCAGGTACTGCGTCACTAAAGTAACTGCATCTCCTTAAATAATTTTAATTTTTAAAAATCCTTTGGAGGATATGTTTTTAAGGGTCTAAACTTTAAATATATGAAAAAAAACGATTTTTTCAAAATTCTAGAGTAGAATACCCCCTTAAAAACATAGCTTAGCCAAGACAAGCCTGCATTCTATGCCTTTTAATTATGTTATCAATGAGAGACTTAGGGTGTTTTGTTCTTTTCGGCTACAAACGCATGAGGGGAAAGATGAGTTACTTAATTTGAAATAAAATATCTCAGGTTTAAGTATATAATAAATCTAACCAAAACCGGTGCACGCTGTGGGCTTTATATACAGAGAGAGAAAGTGAGAGTGAGATATAGAGAAAAAGGCGGAGGCACAGGCAGAGACTAAGACAGCGTAAAATGTCGATTAAGGAATTTTGTCCATCCTTACTTATTTGTTATATTTCACTCTATGATTTCTTAAATGTTGACATTGCAATAAATAAATTGGAAAAATTGCAGACCATTAATATTGTGCTGAAATGCTATTGGTAAATAATATTTGCATGAATTTGCAATAAACTATACAAATGCTTTCAACTTTTTGCAAGGTTTTTACTTAAATGTTTTGAATAAACTCAGAACTAAGCAAATACTACATGTATGCAAATATTACACAAAATTTGCATTGGTTTTATTCTTTTCAAACATTTACGAATATTTTAAATAAAACAAACTTTTGTGTTTCACTAAATAACCGATATTCATCTCACTCCTACCATAAGTACACAATACGCAAAGACTCTTGAATAAAGTTTTCAAAACACACAAAACAGCAATAACAATATGCCCGCTCATTGAATTATAGACCCCTCACTGCACGATAATTTTACTTAACTTACAAGCTCTAAAGTTAACTTTATCCTCTATATGGTCATATTTGAGAACATTTCTTTCAAGCTCATATTTGCGCACATAAGCTTCGTTACAAGTATTATGTAATTCGGCAAATGTATTTTGGTTGAGACTGCACTAAGTGCACCTGCAAACAAATGTAATCAACTTGCACACATAAATTCACACGCCTGCATCTAGCCGATATATACATATGCATAAGTAAGTGTGTGCGTGTGCATATAGTTTATCTTGCGTTGGTTTTTTGCCACTGCAGCAGTTCCTTTATTTAATGCCTACTGGCCAAAATGATTTTACTTCCATCCTATTTGGTTAGTTTTGCTCTTTATAATTTCAGCTCTCGTAGGCGAATATGTTTGTAGTGTCACTAGCACGTACACTCTGCAGGTGGTAGTGTGCTTTCAGGCGTATAAACACAAGTGCTTATCGAGTACATGCACAACGAGTGCGAGCATTACAAATCCTTGTGTGCTAAGATGATCTTATTATATATGTGCAATATAACTAACACAAATATTTATATTAAGGTTTACTAAGACTAAGGCTACATGAGAGAAGTAAAATACCGAAATATATGTATAAATTTAACATATGCATATACATATATGTATATTCTTGTTTTTTAATGTTCAGTTTTAGTTATTTCTGGAAGCTCTGCAATAGTTGCTTACTAAGAGATAAAATTGTGCAACACTTGTATCTAGAGGTACACATGTTGCTGAAAATGCGGCTCAATTGCAACACACGAAGTTAATACGGTTCAATGTCCAAGTTTGGACAAATTCTTTGCACCGTTTCTCTGAATCGGATGATCTGAATAAAAACTTGCAAATACTTCTTGTTTCTCATAATAGTATTTTTTGACATTTCTACTATTTTCATTTACCCCATAAATTCCATTATCTTTTAAGAAAACAACAAAATTTTTCATTGGTTTTTATTTTAAACAGTATTTGTTTGATCTGCAATAAAAACTTTGGCAGTTATATAAAGAAACTCTGTCTATAATACTGTGTCAAAAAAATATATTTGAATTTAAACTGCGCGCGTCGAAGGATTTAGAGAATTATTTTCTTTTTTAAGGTGGTAGTACTGTCAGTCTGAAAACTGACTCGGCTATAATCGCGTAAGCGGTGTCTACGCCAGTAAAACAGAAACAGAAGTACTGTCAGTCACATTTATGTCAAATTTCATGTCAAAATATTCATTAGAGTTTGAGATACGTATCGTTTTGTGAGCTGCTAAAAGTTAGTTTTTCAGTTTTTGCGATGTCGAAATTTGTTGAGCAAAGAATATGCATTAAATTTTGTTTACGGAATCAATTTTCTACTGCGGATACGTTGAGGATGGTGCAGAAAGCCTTTGGTGATGAGGCTATGTCTAAGAAAATTGTTTACAAGTGGTATAGTGAGTTCCAAGCCGGCCGTGAACGTGTCTAAGACGAAGAACGTCCAGGGCGACCATCAACCTCAACCGACGAAGCTCACGTTCAACAAATCAAAGATTTGTTGTTGAAAAACCGTCGATTAACAATTACAGACCTTTCTGATGAAGTTGGCATATCAAAAGGCTCAGCCAATACCATTTTGAAGTATGTTTTGGTCCTCAAGTGCGTCAAATCTCGACTGGTACCGAAAACATTGAATTTTTCGGAAATAAGGCGTCGCGTTGAAGTGTGTGAAACGATGCTTTCCGACTACCAGGGTGTCATGAAATGCATTATAACTAGCGATGAGACTTGGATCTATGCTTACGACCCCGAAACAACCGATCAATCGTGCCAATATCGTACAAAAGAGCGCCGAGACCAAAAAGATCGCGCCATAGTCGCTCAAAAGTCAAGGTCATGTTGATTGTTTTCTTCGATTATCGTGGTGTTGTGCATTATGAATTCCTTCAACCGGTCAAACAGTCAACAAGGAATATTAGTTGAACGTTATGCGTCGTTTGCGTAACGCTATCCGCCTAAAAAGACCGGAATTGTGGAAAGACAATTCTTTCTTTTTACAAAACAATAAGGCACCATCCCATACTGAACTCGTAATTCGTGATCATTTCGCCAAAAACACAACCCATATCGTTCCGCAACCATCGTATTCACCTGATCTGGCGCCGTGCGACTTCTGGCTGTTCACCAAGCTCAAAACACCGCTCCGGGGACACCGTTTTTATACGATAGAGGAGATTCAAGCCGCAGCGAAGACGGCACTGAAGGCCATCCCGGAAAGTGACTACAACCAGTGTTTCGAAGATTGAAAAATCTGTTGGCATGAGTGCATTGCATCGGGAGAGGATTACTTTGAAGGGAATGAAATTGATTTGGAAGAATAAAAAAGAATTTTCAAAATAAATGCAATGTAACCTTATTTTTTGGGCACTACTTTATATCAAAAACAAGAAGAAACGTTAACTTCAGATTCACCTGTAATGCCCTTAACGGGCTCCAGTTTTCTTATAATAACTAGAATCAGTTTCTATGGTAGTTGTATGGTATAGTGGTCCGATCTTCAAAATTTGAGGGCGATATCTCAATTGGCTAAATGGACTCAGCTCTTCATGCATTTACATATTTTTTATAGGGTTTTCGATGCTTCACTCTGAATTTTACAAACTTCGTGGCAGACTAAATACAAACATGAAAACATTCCTCGTCTAAGTTTTTATTGGCATAGACACCGCTTATGCGGCTATAGCCACGTGTGCCATTTATTGACTTTGGAATGGCTAGAAACGATTATTTTACATATGGCTCAAACAGCTCACGACTTCCGGTCTTAGACCAGATATCCTCTTGGTAGCCAAAAAAACATCTGCTTCAAGGCGATCTAAAGTGAGATCTTCCTAGATTGTGCGCTGGGTTTGGGACCCACCAACGATTACGAATTATTCAACATTATTTTCAAAATAATCGTTCCCATTGCATCTTTTCATGCGCTTTCCCCATTTCATGGTCGTAATAATCATCCATTCAAATCACAAACTGGCGGATTCTCAGAAAGGATTTGGGCTTGCATTCTCACAATATTATTCTCATTCAAGAACTGAAGTTATAAGAACACCGTAGTCGTCGTAAGTTTGCTGATTTTTCGTCGGAACAACTTGAAAACGACAACGATTTTTTCATCTGTCACCTGAGTGGTGCGGTAAGTATACAAAACTGTCGATGCGGGTGCGAAGAAGCTCGACAAATTATTAAAGAACAACCATTACCTTCATTATCTTCACATAAATTAACAGTTAGGTGAAGTTTTTGGTCTGGTGGAATCATCGATCCGTACTTTTTTCAAAATTAAGGTGGTGACATTCTTACTGTCATGTATAGCGGTATAGATCGATGACAACCAACTTTTTATGGCCGCATTTGTGAGAATTTGATCTTGGCTAGCTTAGAAGTTTATATGGAATGTGCTTCTCATGATATATGTATGACTTGATTTAAAGAAAAAAGTACTCGGATTTTGCGTAAATTTGACAGCTGCCAGAAAATGTAGTGAAGTTAGTTTTTTTATTTGAAACAAAAATATCGACAACAAGAAAAGAAAAGCATAAGTTTGGGTCCAATAAAGCTTGTGTATGCCTTCAGCTGTTGCAAACATTTATTATTTGAAGAAGCCGAATGGGTTGCGATCAAATTTGGTATACGAGGTTTGATAATTAAGTAATGAGACTAATTTTATTGCCACGCTTGTGGTAAACCTGTGATCTTAAAATTCCCTTTATCTTTTTCCAGCATCTCTCCCCTCTCTACTGATATACGTACCATCGCTCTAGCGTATTTAGTTCGCCTGATGTGTCAAGTTGAGTAGACGTGTGCTTGTAGTGCTCGTCACGAAAATGAAAAAAAGGAAATCAAGGGCAACGCGTCGCGTTAAATGTTGCGCCAGATTGGGCGAAACAGCTTCGGAAACGTGCGCTAAAATTGTAAGAGTGTACGTGATAGTGCTCTTAGTCGTGCCCAAGCTCACAATGGTTTTCTCCGCGAGCATAGCTGCCCAAAGGGACTACTTTGACGGGGATGGCAGAGTTGTAGAATAATTTTCAAATATACGGTTTTTATGGAATCAGTCTCATTACTTAATTGTCATACCTCGCATTTGTAGTTTTTTTGCAATAGACTCGCTTAGCTTCGTTACTATTTACTGACTTTATATATAAATATTTATATTAAATTACATCAATATGTGATAAAAACTCAACCAAAGGTTCTAAATTGAATAGATGAGGTATATGAAATCAGTATATTAGGCATATGAGGTTTCGACCAAAGTCTAGACCAATAACATTAATATTTACAATAACTTGTTTCAATTCAAATATCACACATATTGACTGACCACACACGCTTTAAGTCTGATGTAGAATCTATTATTTGAAAATCACTATGTCGGGTACATTGTGCCTAGGGGGAAATCTCGACTCAAGTTCCAGTTCTCATGAGCGGCAAACAATCACCAGGCTTTAATCGCTACTTTCTGCGATAGTAAAATTTTTTTTTTTTTTTTGTTTTTTCTCTAAAACACGAATTTTATGCTGGGTCTGATTGAATGACTTCACTGCATCGCTAACTTTCCTCATAGTCTCATTTAATTGTCACATTTTTGAGGTGTTCCCCGACATTCACTTTAATTTTAGTTCAAAGTACGTTTGCTTGTGTGTTTGTATTTGTCAAGAAATCAGTTGGCAATGCCATATTTGCAACACTTACATGCAGCAGTACTTCTATACTCGTAAATACATGTGAGTAATCAAAAACTACAAGTTTAACGCTTTAGGCGCATGTACCGACACTCACTGTTGCTTGTACTCATCACTTCACTGATTGTCATCAAATGCTGACAGCGCTTGGTAGCCTAGTGGCTCAAGATGTATGTACAATTACATGTACCACACATAAGCACGCACATGGCTGTTTGCTTTTTAAGTGCTTGTAGGACTTTGGGAGGAAGACACAAGTAACTCACTTCTATTAACTTACAGCTATGTTGCCACGTTGAGGTATTTTTGTGAAAATTAGATTTTCCTTTGATTGTCAATAAATTTGTTTTGTGCAAGAAAATCACTAACAAGTGATGCAAATGCAAGCACACCCACACATTTCAGCACAAATTTAAGTTGGAGTGTGTAAACAATTATGTTTATTTGTGTTGGTGTATCTACACAGACTGGCGTGTAAATATATCGTAGTGGTTTTGTGTGAATTTATTTTCCTGTTGTTGTTCTTGTGTCAGTGAAAATGCCTCAGCTATCGCCGAAGGCTGCCAACGCCTGTCTATTTGTGTACGTGTACGTGTGTGTATGTGTCGATGATTGAATTGTTGACTATGCGAGTGGATGTGTGTGTGTAGTTTCATGCTAATGGACTTTCGAGTTTGGGTAAATGAAATAAACTCTTGTTATAGATGCCAACATGCTCATAGGCAACTGACAACAAAAGCATTTAAAGGTGGAAATTTTCCTGAAAGCCAACGGCAAGCTAGTCTAAAAATTCGAAAGAGGAAGTTTTCTGTTGAAATTTTCTACCAGCAAGCGGTAACCATTTTTAAGCACTTCCTCTTGTTCTTAATTACTGAAGCAGAGATTTATGAAGAAATCAATAGCTTCGGAAAACTTTGGCAATATGCACTTCCTGTTAAACTTAAAATAAATAATACAGATAAATATGGCTGCAATTTTTACAGAGAATTGATTTCCCTATGTAAAAATTTTATGGCGTGATACCGATGCTTTTAGGTCAGCGCTAAATAATTGCGCGATAGACTTTTAATGCAAATATAAACTATATAGGCTTAGTTAATACCTCAATGATATTGCGCCGCCTGGTAAGTGATAGATAGATTTATTTCCAATAGGATTTTTTCGTATTATAGTATATGTATTAATTATTGAGGCATTGGAAATATAGAGAAATGAAGAGAAGGAATCGGTTACATCAATATAGTACGAAGTTATGTAGACTATGATGGCAGTATTGCTTCCCTTTTATCGAAAATTGGCTTATTCTAAAGGAAACATAAGAAAAGAAGAGAAAACGTTAATTTCGGCTGCACCGAAGCTTAAATACTCGTACTAGACCTCTTGGTACCCGACTGATCGACTAACCGGATTAACCGGATAGGGTATTAAACGAATACTAATATTCGGTTTGCAGTATCCGGATAGTCTTAAATCGTCGACTAATCGATTAACCACTCATTTTCGATTATCCGGTTAATAGCTTGTTGTAGACTAATCGAGTAGTACGCTTTCGACAAATTGTTTCTTCATACGCACACACTTGGCATTTTCTATTGCCAAAAATTTAAAACAAACAAATTTCAAAGGCTATTTGGATTTCAAACAATTTTTATTTACTCAAATACACTCAGCAGAGAAATTATTCGAATAGTCATACCATTAAGGGGTTAGGGGTAGTCAGAGGCACGAAAAAATTAGAATTTTCAGTATTTTTTTTTTTGTGCAAATCATGATATTTTACAAAAGTAGTAATATGGCATTATTGAAGAATGTGTTGACTTGAAGTCACGAAAATTTCAAAAAAAAATAAAAATTTATTTCCAAAGTTGTAGTTGTTTGTGTTGACCCAGTTCCAAAAAAAGGTATTTGCGGTGACAAGCATAAGTCCTTGGAGATTCATCTAAAAACAATCGGACCAAAAAATTTGTTTTATAAATAGATAACCCGGTCCTGATCGAAGTATTTTATTTTCTCTTCAAAATTAACAAAATGGCGGCCTCAGAAAATTTTTTTCTGAATTTTTGCGAAAAAATCAATAGTTAATTGGTCTTAAAAAATCGAAATTTTCGAAAAAATAAAAATCTTCGATCAGGTCCAAGTTAATTATGTATTCTAAACGCTGAAAATATTTCATTAAAATCTTCTAAACGCGTTTCGAGTTACAGTTGCCACCGATTCAAAAAACATAGTTTTGAGAAAAACGCGTTTAAAGTTTCACACTAATTATCAGATCAACATGAAATTTTCTGGGAATATTTTTAAGATATTACATTTAACGAAAATGCAAAAAAAAAAAATAATTTTTTGAAAATTCTAACTACCCCTAACCCCTTAATCGGTTAATATTTATACGAACGGTTCTTCTTCTTCTTCTTTACTGGCGTGGAAACCACTTACGCGGTTATAACCGAGTTAACAGTGCGTCAGTTGTTTCTTCTTTTTGCTACGTGGCGCCAATTGGATATTCCAAGCGAAGCCAAGTCCTTCTCCACTTGGTCCTTCCAACCGAGTGGAGGTCTCCCTTCTCCTCTGCTTCCCCCAGCGGGTACTGCGTCGAATACTTTCATAGCTGGAGTGTTTTCGTCCATTTGGACAACATGACCTAGCCAGCGTAGCCGCTGTCTTTTAATTTGCTGAACTATGTCAATGTCGTCATATATCTCATACAGCTCATCGTTTCATCAAATGCGATGTTCGCCGTGATCAACGCGCAAAGGTTCATAAATCTTTCGCGGAACTTTTCTCTCGAAACTCGCAACGTCAACTCATCAGTTGTTGCCATCGCCCATTCCTCTGCACCATATAACAGGGCAGCAATTATGAGTGGCCTATAGAGTTTTGGTTTTGTTCGTCGTGAGAGTACTTTATTTCTCAATTGTATCGTGGCGAATAGCGAGGCAAAGTTGAGCCGAAACCAAAAAAACCACATCAAAGCAGGTCAAAAATCAAGATTGTGTATGACAGTATTCTTCGATTATCGAGGTTTGCTGCACTTCGAATTACTGCAGTGATTCTTCGTTAGTTTTTCACTAACTTTTCAACTAGTATCGTGCCGTAACGACTGAATCGCCTGAGTTAGCTCCACTAGACTTCTGGCTGTTCACAAAACTCAAACGACCGCACCGAAAAATCATTTTGAGTCATTTGAAGACATTAAACGTGAGTCGCTATGCGCACTGAAGGCTAGTCCGGAAATTAACTTTAACGCCTGTTTCGAAGATTGCAAACAACGTTGGCACAGGTAGATTTGGTCCAAGAGAGATTATTTTAAGGGGACGACATAGAATTTGAAAAAAAAGTTGAGAATTTTAAAATAATGAAGAAAGCCTAACATTTTTTTCTCATAGTAGTACATCAGATGATAGGGCGTGCAATTTCCTTTTTGTAAAAATAAGATTATTGTCTTTTCGAAAGGGCACAGCCACTGCAATCAATGGTTGCTCACCTTGCCCAGAAGTATCTTAAATTGAAATAAAATTACATCTTTTTCATTCGGAAGTAAGCAAATTGGCATACCAAATATTTCTAAAATCCGCTGGCCAGAAGTTAAATAATAAGCTTTCTTCTCCACATATTTCGAGCAGTTTGGCTAACCAATTTATGGACGTAACTGAAGGATGGCTTATAAGTTTTGTAACTCATGCATTTAGGTCTCTTACATAACTTGTTGTATTAAACAAGAATTATACTTTCGAGTCACACATACACATACACATATGCAAGCACACATAACAAGATTTCATTTTAACTTTGCGAGCCATTGACACTCTGCTGCGTCATGCCACCGAGCATAAAGACGAATGGTACGGCAGAGGCCCACGCTGTAAAGCGGCAGCCTGTAGAAAATAATCACAACCAACAAGCGCCAATACAAATATACATATGTACATGTAATTGTGTTTGGCAACTACACATTGCATTGGAATTTTTGCATATCATCTAGAAAACTCCAGCAAATTGCTGTGTCTGCTGGGCAAAGTATCTTAAAAGTAATTTTTCATTCAACAAAACGAATACAACTTTTCCCCAACAACATCTGAAGTCGGCACTCGAACGCTTTCGAACAAAGCATGAACACATTTCGGCGATGTAGGCGGCCAGTTTGCAGATCCCTTTGAATTTACATGTGAACTTTTAGCTGCTCGCTTGCCGGACAATTCACGACTTGCGAAGACAGTGGAGCTGGCGGCTTGGTGCGGCAAGAATTTGTTGGGGTGTCAACATAAATGCTCAGCTGCTGAATGGACAACGTAGTTCGACAAGCGAATAGAGAGGGACTGCACTACACGCTTGTGTGTGAGGTTAGCAAAAATTCAAAAAGTTTCTGGTAGATACCCGAAATTGCATTAAAAAGTATTTGAAAGCGGAAGAATCGACACACATTTTTCACATGCTAACAAATACAAGCGCATGCACATATACACATGCATTATTCACACTCTTCTATTGTGCATTATAGCATATAGTAAAACCACATATACGCACACACACACACACATAAAACTATGAAAGTGCATAAGTTGGAGATGTGCTAAGCAGGCAAGTGGCACTCTAGCTTCTGGCAAATTCATAGCCAACAAATGAAGTGTTGCTTCTTTTGCCAAGCGAATATAATATTAAAATGCGCTCGAACAAAGCTTGCTGCAGGGGAGGCACTGCATAGCAGGAATAGAGAGTGTATTGCATATTCCATAAACCAATCACTCACTTTTGCACATATTCGAAGGCACTTACACATGGCTGTATACAAAACCTCGTGTTAAGGATCAGGAATCAATTCTAAAGTATACTAGTTAAAATAATCCTCCTTAGGAATTAAGCCAGTACTCAACTAGTATGGAACAAGTCAGAAACGCTACAGGCTTACACCAGTTTTCAGAGAGTTGTTACTGAAGGAGAACATACTACTGACAGTATCAGTATATTTTTAAACAGTGACAAGAAACTTGAAAATGTACAATTCCAGTTTGATACGAAGAAAATAAACTGAACTAGTCAGCTAACATATGTAACTGGTTCGAACTCGCCTTAAATTGACAAACTCTGTCCAAAATTTTGACAACGATCGTCATGACGTATCTTACCAAAAACGGACACCAGCTGCTGCTGTAGAAAAATACAGTCATCAAGACTAATTCGCCTGTGGTTCAAACTAGTTCCAAAGGCATTTATTACCAGCTAATTTCAACGCAAAGACATTCTTCTATGCAATCTATTTGCAGACATAACTGTCGACTACATCGCTTCATGCTTATATACTCCTAAGTAAAAGTGCAGCGCAAGTAGCCGGTTGTGTGTGTGCAAATAAAAGCAGCGCCTAAAGTATTTATGCAGCTTCAGCAGCGGAATTCCAAGAGCAGCACTCTCCTCGGTGTTGTGGCTATAACAAACCTGCCAGTGGCAAAAGTAAAACTTTGCTTTGCAAAGCAGTTAACTTTGCTGTAATTCCATACGTGTGACTAGCGAAAAGCGTCTGTGGAATCACTACTTTAAACGCAAATTGGATAAGTAAGCGAGACTAAGTTCATACGAAGCCTTACTCTAGTATTTAGAGTGTTGAATGATATGCAAACTCTAACCGCATGTTATGTATAGCGGAACCGATTTCCTTCATTGAGATTTGGACGGAAATGAATAAAATTGTTGTATGAAATAATGCCTTCCTTATGCTTTATGAACCTAATACTTAGTACTTAAGGTGACATTGTATTTATTTTGAAAATTCTTTATTTATTCTTCCAAATTAATTTCATCCCCTTCAAAGTAATTCCCTCCCGATGCAATGCACTTATGCCAAAGGATTTTCCAATCTTCGAAACACTGGTTGTAGTCACTTTCCGGGATGGCCTCCAGTTCCGTCTTCGCAGCGGTTTGAATCTCCTCTATTGTTTAAACACGGTGTCCCCGGAGCGTTCTTTTGAGCTTGGTGAACAGCCAGAAGTCGCACGGCGCCAGATCAGGTGAATACAATGGTTGCGGAACGATATGGGTTGTGTTTTTGCGAAATGATCACGAATTACGAGGGCAGTATGGGATGGTGCATTATCGTGGTGTAAAAACCAAAAATTGTTTTTCCACAATTCCGGCCTTTTTAGGCGGTTAGCGTTACGAAAACGACGCATAACGTTCAAATAATATTCCTTGTTGACTGTTTGACTGGTGGGAAGAAATTCATAATGCACAACACCACGATAATCGAAGAAAACAGTCAACATGACCTTGTTTCTTGAGCGACTTTGGCGCGATTTTTTAGTCTCGGCTCTTTTTTGGCACGATATTCGCTCGATTGATCGGTTGTTTCGGGGTCGTAAGCATAGATCCAAGCCTCATCGCCAGTTATAATGCATTTCAAGACACCTTGGTAGTCGAAAAGCATCGTTCCACACACTTTAACGCGACGACCTTTTTTCCAATAAATTCAATGTTTTCGGTACCATTGGAGAATTGAAGCACTTGAGGCCCAAAACATCCTTCAAAATGGTATTGGCTGAGCCTTTCGATATGCTAACTTCATCAGCAAGATCTCTAATTGTGAATCGACGGTTTTTCAACACCAAATCTTTGATTTGTTGAACGTGAGCTTCGTCGGTTGAGGTTGATGGTCGCCCTGGACGCTCTTCGTCTTCGACACGATCACGGCCAGCTTGAAACTCTCTATACCACTTGAAAACATTTTTTTTTTTGACATAGCCTCATCACCAAAGGCTTTCTGCACCACCCTCAATGTATCCGCAGCAGAAAATTAATTCCGTAAACAAAATGTAATGCATATTCTTTGCTCAATAAATTTCGACATCGCAAAAAACGAAAAACTCACTTTTAGCAGCTCACAAAACGACACGTATCTCAAACACTAATGAATATTTTGACATGAAATTTAACATAAATGTGACTGACAGTACTACCAACCTAAAAAAAAGAATTCTCCAAATCCTTCGACGGACGCAGTTTCAATTCAAATGTCACCTTATTTCTACACAGTAGTACATGAGAAAGTAGTATCCTTTCAATTTAAATGGAACTGGCTAAGCACAAAACAGAAGTTTTGCTCATAGGAACCAGGAAAATTGAGGAATAAATAACTCTCACTACAAGTATCTTAGGGTAATGACTGCAAACTGAAATTCAAGGAGCACTTTACATAGACATCAAATAAAAAATAATAATATTTAAAATGCCTTAACAAGAATGCTGGCGAAAGAGGTTGTGTGGGCTCCAGTCGTCGACTTTTAAATGCAAAGATATGAGTAATGAAATAGGCTGCTCCAGTATGGATACTGGGACTATACATAAAAGCGTATGCCAGACCACTACTTGCGGTGCATAAACCCAAGTAAGTAGTGCTCTCCGAACTATATCCAGCGAAGCAGCTGAAGTACTAGCTAGCATGCCGCCCATAGACATTCACGAAGACGACATGGCGACCTTAATTTCAACCTGACCCAAATATTAAGCGGTCATGGTTGCTTCAGAGGCTACCTACACAACTGTTAAGATGACGTCAGTCCGCATTGTTCGATTTGTACGAAGTCCATAGAAGACTCTAAACACGTATTTTTCCATTGTTCTCTGTTTCTAAACATAAAGGAAAGGTTACAAACTGTGCTAGGTGGTTTTTAATTTAATTTTTATTGAATTGGAAGGATTATGAACATAGCGTCAACTTGAACCTATCTCTCGCTCTATCTGTCTACCAAATCCAGGCAGTATCCTCCAAGAGGAGTAATAGATAAACGAGAAGACCTATGGAGTTCTATTGAATAAATACTGCAATTACGGCAGCTTTAATCATGACGAAACTGAGACATCCATGCCGTTCCTCAGTCCATGCCGTAAAGTAGACTTCAAAGTCTTGTCACTACCACGATGTAATCAAGTTAGAGAATTAGAGTACCGCATTGCTGTTTTTGATGCTTCCACCTACTAGAACAGAAAGAGAAACTATGTTAATGAGCAAATATGATCCAGCTTTGTCAAAACTAGATTTAATGACAAATTAAATAGTTACAGCTACTGTAACGAGGCACTGGCCTTGTTCAGAACATGCATAAATGGGTCTACTTTAAAGTAATATTTGCCGCAATTGCGAGACAGAAGAGAATAAAGAAACTGTTTCCATTTCTCGGTGAACGCCCTTTAATAGCTTTCTACAAAAACATAACTGACTTGAGTAGTTTCGTTGTGGGCCAAATGTAATAACTACAAACGAAATCGTAAAATTGTAAAGTTCTGACTTATAGAACATTAAAATGGTGCAATTACAACTAATTAAACACAGGATAGTGGTACAACTCACTTAAAAACAAATGTTCACTGGTTAGGCGTCCGTATGTGGTGAATACTACAGTGTGTGGGTCGGGAGTGCAACAACCGAATAGAAAAAAATTTATTTACTAGTATATATATACATATATATATAAGTATGCAATATTGAACTGATATATTCATCATACGGAATGCGAAGCTTCTACTGGAATCAGCATGTGAAAGGGTTATATTTATATAGAATTACTGAAAATGCTGCCCACGACTCTACATACGTAAGCAATTTGGTGCTGTTGATTAAATAACTCTACAATATGAACTCTCTTTGTAACAAATTTTGCACAGCCACATAATATTTCAGAAGCAGCTGATTAATTTCAGAGTTACAAATAGTCAGCGTGAGTGCGCCACGGGGCGTATGAGTTATCTACTCAGCAAACTCTATTACTTTATCTTCGTGCAACTTGACATATTCTTTGTAACAAAGTGTAGTGTGCGTGTGTAAGAAAGTGGGGTAAAAAGTTAAAATCCTTCTGTAACACTTTGATACTTCAACACTTTTCTTCGTTGCTGAGTTTTTCTCTGCTCTGCTGACAAAGTAGTTTATGAACGGGTGTTGTGTCCATTTTTGGCTCTACAATTTTTATTATTTTTTTTCTACTCGTTGGGATTTTCAATCACGTGGTCTTTCAGCGTCTTAAAACTTACATAAGTGGTTTATTCAATTCGCGTAGAAGTGCAGCTATGTAGTTCACTCGAGACACGCTTATGTATCTATGTATGAAGTACATGCAAGGCATTTCTGAACAAAAATGTGTACGAGTATATATGTGTGTTTGTATGTATGTATGTATTTACAATAAGTACATATAAACTTAGAATTTTCGTTCGCATGTGTTAGCGAAACTTTTGTGATACTATCGCCTTGAAAGATTATGCGCTCTCATATACTCCTGCGAACTTTCTTATGCTCTTTTGACTTGTGTTTTTATCACGGTTGTTTAATTTTTTTTTTCTACACCTAAAATGCTAATGATTTAAGGAAATACTATTGCGTACAAAAATGTTAAACATAACCGAATCGCAAAGTACCTACTTATGAACAAACTTCGCTTCGTTTAACATTTTATCTATGAATATATTGTGTATATGTATACTATATAGTCGTAGGTATAATGAGTGTGCTAATGCTTTTATTTTAATTAAATATTCCTTTTCATATATATTTCTCGCAAAATAAGCCTGCCTACTTGATGTAACGGACATCTAGACATTGTGTAGTAAATCAATAACAGCATCGGCATACAAAAGTCAGCACTTACAAAAATGAGGTGTATTACGAATACATCTCAAAAGTTAGAAAATTACTGTACAAGTGAGATGTACACCATGGATCATAACAATAAGAATAATATTCTAAATTTTATAAAGATAGCTCACAGTTTATTCGATATTTTTTTTTTCAAGAGGTTATATTCGGTAAAGAGGGTCTTGAAAAGTTAGAGTCCGCTTTCAATATTGCTTTGGTGTGAAGTACCACAAAGCACAAGTTCTGAACCGCTTCTTAAGGATCGAAAAGCATTGACATATTTGACATAGGAAAAAATGCTAACTTCGAGTGCACCGAAGCTAATATACCCTTCACAAGTGTATTTCTTTTAGTAACTATGTGTTCAGTTTGTATGAAGTAATGTATAGCTTATATAAAATATAGTAAACCGATCTGTAATTTTTTTCGGAGATTATGTTGTTACCTTAAGCGGTAATCCACGTCAAATTTTGTGAAATTACCACGACAAATGTGAATGTTTTTCATACAAGAACTTGATTCGGATTGTTCAGTTGTATGGCAGCTATATGTTATAGTGGTCCGATATCGGCCGTTCCGACAAATGAGCAGCTTTTTGAAGAGGAAATAATCAAAAATTTCAAAACGATATCTTAAAAACTCAGGGACTAGTTCGTTTATATACAGACAGACAGACGACCGATTTAGCCATATCGACTCAACTCAACATACTGATCATTTATATAGTATATATACTTTAAAGGCCGGCGCTTCCTTCTGAGTGTTACAAACTTCGTGACAAACTTAATATACCCTATTCAAGGTATAATAAGTCAATGGTTGTGACTCATCAAATTGATATTTTTAGTACTCAAAAATTAAGTTTTTTCAGTCGATGTGTGAGAGCTTACATTATCGTAGTGAAGAAAGTAGGGATCCGTCTTCGTTGTTTGGTTTTCCTAATTTCTTGTTAGACAACTGGAAAACAGATGGTTGTGTATTACTTAAAACTCTGCGTTGTTCCACTAGTGTGGTTGCGAAATGTCCAGTTTTCTCAGAAAAAATACAACTATTTGCTTGGAAGTGGTACGAGCGTGACTTTTGTTGGCAACTTTTGTTGGATGCGTCTTATCTTGAAAAGCAGTTGACTGCGGCTTATCTTCGGCCTCATACGCATAACTCCACCATTCCGAAGGTACTGTTATAATTTTTTTTAATACTTCTTTCGACCAATGGACGCGAGCATTTTTTTGAGCGAACGATAAATTATGGACAAAAGTTTTTTACAGTCTAATGTGCATGCAGTTTGATTGTTGCTGGTCCTTCTAATGCTTATAGTTGTCTCTATCTCCCGATAGGTCACAAGACGATCTGGCAATATCAATAGGCGCTTAAAAATTTTTTTAGCGGTGAAAATAAATTAAACTATGCATCTTCAGCTGAGTTTATATCACATTTATTTTGGTACGACTTCGAATTCAACTTGGAGTGTCTCACTCAAGATTACGTAAAGGGAAAAAAATGTATTTTCGAGAACATTTTGAAGGTAAAACATTCGTTAAGAGAACAAAATTATTATACTCCGCAGAACATAAGGTAAGAAGCATACAAATCAGATAGAAGGTCATCGTAACTTAAATTCTTAATGCCATTCCATTAATTTTACAACATATTTTCAAGATTGCATCAACAATTTTTAAGCAATGGACAATGACTGGGGGTAAAATAATTAAGTAGAAACAACTAACTTGGCATGCTTGTCATTGGGATGTGACAAACATCAGACAAGTTTTGAATGTCATTCACACACTTTTTTGAATTTCTCCACGTGAATGGCGTCATTGGCGTCGAAAAATTAGACCAAACGGTTGAGTTGCCACGTGGAACCAGAGTGACCTTCCCGAACTTATGTCTGATATCGCAATATCTCGGTTTTATGGTATAAACCCTGACTTTCTAAACATATACCGTGTAGATAAAGATTCAGCCATTTATTACTAAAACGAAGCAACTTCAATGCTTTGAATACATTCAACGCGATTTCGCATTTAAATAGACGCATTAAAATATATAAGTACACATTATTTAATGTTTACATTAATTAAGAAAATGCTTTAAGCATTTTAATGGTCAATAACATGAAGTGTCTTTGCTAACTGATAAATATTGGATTGGTTATTACTAAATTCTTGTGATGGCGAATGATGAAATTTATGTTTGTAAATTTATTGCTACATTAAGCAACATTAATATATTTTGTATATATAAAAGATGTCTACAATTTGTCATTCAGTCTTTCATATAGCTTCCATCGTTTACTAGACACCTGCATGTAGAGATACCAATGCAATGGAATGTTGCGTGCTGTTGGGAAATAATTTATTTCTAAGTAATTTAATTGCATATATATGTATGAATTATGCACGAAATGCCTAAGGTATGAATATATAATAGAAGTGTTAGGAAGAGGTGGCAACACTGATAATGATAATCCCTCACTGTTTGTTTAAATGCCAGAGCTCTTTCGAACCCTGTAAAAAATATGAAAGTAATGCAAATTATTGAAATGGTTGCCGAGAAGTCCGATACTTACATTACGCTTTTATTGCAAGAGAAACTTAATAATATTGTAAAACGTTTTCTAGAAAATTTCAGGCGAAACAGACTCGCAGTTTTGTTAGGAGCGTGTGAGATATCGGAATACATAATATTTGAAAAATATCAGTATCGATTCGACTCTTGTTTGAAATCGCGCACTAAAACGCGTGTTTGTTTGTATGCCGAATATTCCCCTTCGATAATGTCCATCACTGGTTTAAAGGTGGTTGGAGTTGTCTTTTTACACAGGTGTGTCAAAACTGACTGCTACGGTTGAATCATTGGGTGAGCGCCAATTGAGGGTGCGCGGAATAACTTAAGCCTTAAGCAACTCAGAAGATTGCCTGGTTTATATACTGCATGATATATGGGTCATGGATAGTATTCTGTGAAAAGGGTGTCACTTCACAACAAAGCTTGATGCTTTTTAAGCGTAAATCAAAAGAGTTTCTGGTACTATATAAACACCAAGGAGAAGTCAAAATAGCGGAATTCTCAAGGTGCATAAACACCACTTCAATTCGCAAAGATAAAGTGCTCTTCCAGACTGGAGTCTGTGCGCTTTCGTTTCTTTTCGGAAACTGAAAAAGTAACACGCCATACCACAATGGAATGTGTAAGTTAACGCCACCGCCAACACGATGTCTTTACGTAAGCTAAGTTCTTACCGCAGCACTCTCTTCATTTGCGCTTAATTATATAATTACATTTTGTGCCCCAAAACAACTAGTGCAATAACTGCATTGCACTTCGCACGACTCATTGTCACGCCGAAAATACTTGCGTAGATCCGCCAATACTCTCACAGGTTAGGGTAAGTGGCTCATTTCGTATACCGCTGCAGCTCAGCTACTTATGCACTTTAAGCAATTCCATTCTGAAATCTAGCTTAATTAATATTTGTTGTGTAAACCAATTAAAATTCACCCGCCATTGAACATCCGTGCTAAGGCCTCATCTGCATACATATATAATATATGTCACTGGCTGGTGTTTTGTTGTAAATTTAATCTTACAACTCGTCTTTGTAATTATTGAGTTGAATATAGCCTGCAAGCAAATGCCATGGTGCTTTGGAAATTCATAGTAGTCGGTTGTTGCTTTTGTTTTGCTTTTGCCTGCCTGGCTTTTAAGCGTCCTTAATTCCTAGTACCTTAGCAATTTCAATGCAACAAGTACAAACGTTTGCTAATGGCACAACACTGCATTGGATGGATGTATGGGACGGTATATGGTGTGGAGAAATGGAAAAGTCTGTGGATTGTTTGCTAGTCGTCGACATTCGTCGTCAGTCAGCACTTGACAAATTAATGGCGTAGCAAAGTGAATGAGCTAACTGAATTGTTCAATATTGATCATTTCATTATCTGAAACTTGTTCAGTATAAAGCTGTGCGCATAAGTAGTGCGAGAAGTGCAGAAAGACAGATAACTACATACATACATACATAAATTAAAACGTAAAAACAAGGAAGTATGCAAGAGTACTTAGAAATGTAGAAGAAGCCAAATAACAAGATGACTATGGGGCTACTCAATAGGGATGAGCTCATGCTGGGAGCCTTGAAAAATTATTTTTCCAGAAAGATTATTGTAACTCTAAAGAGCATATCTAAACCGTATAGCAGTGGAGAGGTATCGTAAACTATGTTTTTGGAATGATTCCTTACACTATTGGCTATCCTGAAAAGAGGATGAGAAGATAAGCAGATGAACTAAATAAAGTTACACCTAACTTTCATCAGAATATTTTTGCAACCATCTTTTGACAGATAGAAGGAGGAGGAATACATTGCGACCTATGGCTTATTTTGACCGCCATTTATTATAAGAATTATAGGCATATATAGATCTGTAAAATATTAAGCCGAAGGTCACAAAAATAGTGAAAATTCGGACATATCTCTAATTGAAAACCGCATCAGCAGCTGTCACTAACAGAAATCTTGAAAAATACTATGATAACACGTGTAAAAAGACCACAGCCAGCTCATATTTCTTCAGCTCTGGAGTTCAGAATGAACTTATGACTATCTCTACTTCACAACTACTCGCTCACTCGCTCCCGCGCTCAGCTCAATTTACGCGAATATTGACGAACACAACCTATCTCAGAACCCTTTATTTGAGGCGAACTACTGCAGTTCACATCGTCTACTAGGTAGTGTGTTTGTTTGTATGTTTATTGTTGGAAACGAAGTTAGGAAGCGGATGCTGCCTGATTATCTTCAACGGAAGCAGCAAAAAGACGTTGCATAAGAACAACACTTCGGTTTGGTAGAATGAATTGTATTATGTTGCATTGATTGAATGACTATTTAAATGAATTGTGCATTTACTAATTGAAGTGTGCTAGTATAGATTGCAGCAATATGCTGGCGCTGCTGCACTCTGCTTTATCGGTAGAAGTTGGCTTCTCTTAATTGAATGATAACTAATTGCATTTGATATTTAAATTGGAAGTATATGTAATTATAAATTAGATAACTTCCAAGTGCATCCTTACTGGACGTAATTGTATTTACGCTTGTTTTCTTAGAGTGGACAATATTGTTTGCATATCAATATGAGCAATATCGATATGTTCAAATAAATAGCACCACTAACTCTTTTCGCGTTGTTTGCCTAGATATGTTTCTTGCCAACTGATTGAAATATTTTATTGAAGCAATAAACGTATACTTCGTGGCACTCCAAAATTGTAGGTATTACAAGGGCCATAAGTCAGTGTTCAGAAATGACAGTAAAAGTACTAAGGCTATGTAAAGGTTGTTGCAAAGCAGTGACAAATCCTATTACAACATTGCAAGGCATTTGTCAGTCTCAGTTGAAAAAATTTTGACAACGCGTAGAACAAAGTTTTGTATCTTTTTCTTAAAGCTGGATTTTATTGACTATGTTTCTTTCAAAACTATTTTTTCATATATGTATTCAATTCAAATTCAAAAATATGTAGGGGGTTACACGGGTTTATGGGTTTCCAAACATCGATTTTTTACTGTCTTATTAAGCTCCACAATACCTATAGAATATTGTCCTTAACTTTCAAGTTGATCCGAGTAATAGTGTCAGATCTTCATACAATTTTACACAGGCCTTTGAGATAAAATTCTTAAAGACTTAGACGAAGGATTTATTTTTCGATTACAACTATTTGCAATAACAAATGTTGTGAAATTTGCAAGGAAACTTTAATTTGTTGCAAATACTTGTATGTCCGCCTAAATCTTATTTTCAGTTTTTTTTCTACGTTTAAGTTCTAACTTAATGTTGTAACTTAAACACTTTTTATTCACTTTAGATGATCCTGTAAGGAGGTATCCTGCCAACGAGGGCACATCTTATTCCTGATGGGTCCTCGGAAGTGGGGTTGCGATGGCAGAGTTCAATATATTTTTTTCCAAAATTTTCAGGATTTCTTTACACGTTTGTAACAATTAAAAATTCAAATAAAATATTTCAGTTTTTATTTGAGAAAAAAAAATTATTGAAAAAGCTGTTTCTTACAAAAGGAAACCCATGTAACCCCTTAAAATGAAAAAAATAATTAATAAATTCAAACAATAGAAATGTTCTATGGTTTCTTACTTCTATGGTGTCTCGGCTAAATAATTTTCTCGCTTTTTACGAAATTAATTCGAAAAATTGATTAATTTGAAGTTATGACGCTCTTATCTAACTATCGGGACTGTTAGAATACTGCGGACAAAACATAGTAGGACCTTTTTATAAATTTTACGAAAAAAACCAATTCTCGAAATACAGGGTTTATCGAGAAATTAATAGGAATGAGTCGATTTAAAAAAATTTATTTAACCAATTGTAAAAATTTTATAAAAAAAAATTCAAAGAAGCCCTTCTACGTCGATGCCGCACTGCCAGCGCGATTTCCAAGCATTGAAGGCGTCACGGAAAGCATTTTCTGGAATAGCCTTGAGAGCCAAATGTTACATGAAAATATATGTTCGAAAAGGACTTCGCTGATAATTGTTTGTTGCAATCATTGGAATATCAGAAGAAGCAGTAAACATCATTTTGAAAAATCATTTGGACCTAAACAAAAATGAAAGCACGATTGGTTCCAAAATCACAACATTTTTGGAAAAACCGTCGCGTTAACGTCTGTGGAACAATGCTTTTGACTGACTACCAGTATCTGGATCTATGCTAACGACCCAAAAATATCGTGGCACACTTGAGCTAAAGTCGAAAAGCCACGTCAGAGCAGGTAAAAAATCATGGTTATGTTGATACGCTGAACACAATGGTTGCGACAGACGACAACCGACAGCTGTCAAATATTAAAATACACACGTTCTTATGGACACTGTTATTTAGACAGCTGCACGACTCCACGACGGTAGGCCGACAGTTGTCGTTCTCGCTAACTTCGATATTTTCCTATATTTGCCTGCGACAGTAGGACGACAGTAGAGTTGACAGTAGAATGGAAGATAGAGAGATGAGGAAGAGTGGTGATGCCACTAATATGTAAAATGTAAAATTATTCACAGCTCTTACAAACTTGACGTTATTTTACAAATAAAAGCATAAAATAGCTCTATTATAGCTCTGTTATATCATTTGTAATAACAATTGATAATTTAAAACAAAAATATGTACCTATTTACTTATTTTTTGCATAAAAACTTTCACTTTGAACAAAATATTAAAATTTCATTGAAGTGCAAGGTATTAGTATGGCCACAACGAAATTGTGTACATGCAAAATGGAGAGCTGTGTTGTCCTGTGTGCATGCGTTCAGGTAGTAGGATGCACAACGCCGTTTTCAGTTTACTGTCGTGATGCAATGTTGTGTCGCAACCATTGTGTTCAGCGTATGACAGTTTTCTTCGATTATCGAGTTGTGGCGAACAACGAATTCCTTCCGACTGACCAAACTGTCAACAAGGAATATTATTTGAGTCTTAAGCGTCGTTTGTGCGAAGGTATTCGTTAAAACAACCTGGAATTATTAACCGACAACTCTTGGCTTTTGCACCATGATAATGCACCGTCGCATACTGCATTGATTCTTCGTGTGTTTTCCAAATATTCAACCAATATTGTATCGTATCCTCCGATTTAGCTCTGTGTGACTTGTGGTAATTCAGTCAATTCAAGCGACCGCTCCGGGGAAACTGTTTTGTATTATTTGAAGACATTGAACATTAATCGCTACGCTCATTGAAGGCTATTCCGGAAATTGATTTTAACAACTGTTTCGTGGATTGTATACTGGCACAAGCACACAGGACAAGAGATTTTGAATAATTAATTAAGAGTTTAGAAAATTTTAACAAAAACTTACTATTTTTTGCGCATAGTAGTATATGAGGTCAAAAATAAATTTGTAGCTTCCACAAAAACTGGACATAGTTGAAATCAACTTATTATATGTTGTTAACGAGGGTACACCAACATAAAAAAACATCATTACAAAGCTCGTGAGATAAAAACAGTGTTGGCCAGAGTTGTCGTATTATTGTAAGAGTACTAAAGATATCAGCAATTTCGTTTTTAACATGTAACGGTTTAGTAAGCATTAGTAGGAGTGGGTGCTTCATTTGAACAATTCCAGTGACGGTAAGTTAACAAGTAAATAGTTAGTCACAACTGACATAGTAAGTTTGAGTGTACTGGACCCATCAGCAGTTTCTTGTAAGACCGAATTACTTTATATCAAGTGCAATTAATTTTGTTGGTATATTTCTATTTCAAATGTATACTATATGTACCGTAGAAATCGACGGTACAGGCGGGTAACATTAAATTTGGCATGTGAAGGTGAAAAGTTGGTAGGGATGTAAGACATTCTGGTACAATAGTACCGGTACAATTTGGCAAAAACCGATGTACATAAATCGCAGAAAAGCCACCGGAAATATAGGTAAGGAATATATGACTTTAGGCTTAGACAAAATCGTATATATTATGCCCTTGATTTATCATTATTGTAGCCGTTGTAAAGAAGAAAAGAAGATAAGGCGACATAGTAAGCACATTGTGATGTGTGTGTGCTGTGAATTTAGTTGAAATCCCTCAATGAAATGTACATTTTTGTAAAAATCCATATTAGCTCGTGGCGAAAAAGGTGGTCACTTTAGCGCTCTAAAGTATTTGAAACGAAACTGCTCCACTTAAACCCCTTGTGTCGAATACAGCTGATTAGTAAGTGATGAATTTCAAAAATCATTGTTGTTTAAGGTGAAAACAACATTGTTGCATTTCAGAATATCGAAGTATTTGGCCTCGAAACAATACAACCAACAAGTTTTTAATTAGTTTTTAATAATTTTCATTTGCTAATGAGTTTTTCTGCAACCTGAATTCAGTTAACAAATGACCTAAGCAACTTTATTGCATGCAAGATAGTTTGCGGTGGGGAGTAAGCAACTGAAACAAAGTACTTGTAGCAAAAATTATAACATTTTTGCATAAAAACTATTACCAAACAATACATGAAGGTCAGTTGCTAGGAATTGTGCTTTCCAAGCACTTTCTTTTTGCACTTCACACAAAATAATAATATATTAATAATGTGGACAAAATTTGAGCAAGTGTTTCATAATTCTGCTCAGTAAGGAGTTTTCACAAGCAAACCCTGGAGGTAATTAGTTTTAATAACACTTTTGCTTAGCAGAGCAAGACTTCGCTACAGGCGTCTTAAAGCAAAAAGCAATTTGTTTAAGTAACGCTCAATTTTTCTGTCAGAAAACAAATTACTATAGTCAGAGCTTCGAAACAGTGCTGCACGAACAATAAAAATATAATTGCAAACTAATTAGCCAGTACAATTCAAGTTTTATATATTTTCTATACACTGAATACTTGTATGGTATATTTATTTTACCACGACGTTTGTTACACCCAAAAACAAAACGTCGGAGAACCTATAAAATGTATAAAAAAATGAGCAACAAGACGAATTCAGTCGATTTGAACAAAGATTTGGAATGCGAGAACAACTAACGGGTTTTTCAATGTGAAGGATACAGAAGTAGACTCCACATTTTTTCCAACTCTTTTGGCATTACTCTGCAGTAAAGTTGGCCATCTCATATACGATACGATAAACGATCGAACAGCGAGTCGAAATTCTTAAAATTTTCTAACGAAATTCGGAGTCAGTTGCCTCAACTTTAAGAGTGCTACTACCAATTTATGGTCGTCATAATCGTTCTCTCAGATCAACGATTGAGCTTCTAGTGCAGAAGTGAGGGAAATAAGTGCCTATAGTATAGAGAATATTGCTCCCGCTAGCCCATCAATTGAAGATCAGTCTCTCACACGTCGTTCTCAAGCCTTGTGGGGAATTTTGTGAGAAGATCTTGGCCTATATCCTTACAAGATCAAACAGACGCAAGAACTGAAGCCGCTTGACCACCAGAATCATCGAATTCATCGAAAAATCATCTTCAACATTGAGGCTCATTTCTGGCTGAATGGCTTCGTCAATAAGCAAAATTATTATTAGACAGACAGACAGCGATCCACACGTACTCCATGAGTCGCCACTGCGTCACTGTGAATGAGAAGCGCTACCGCTGTATGATAACCGAATATTTTTGATCCAAATTGGATGATATGGACTTGGTCAATATGTGCTTCCAACAAGACGGCGCCACAGGCTACACAGCGAATGTCACAATCGGATTATTGAAAACCAAGTTTGGTGAACGTGTTATGTCGCGAAATGGTCGAGGCAATTGGTCGCCTCGGTCGTGAGAGTAGACGCCGTTAGACTATTCCCTGTGGAGCTACGTCAAATCTATGAACTTCGTTGGAATATCGAACGTGAAATTGCAGCGGTATCGGCCGATTTATGATTCAAAAGCATCGAAAATTGGTTTCACATTCTGTTCCATACTTAATGTCATCGAATGTACTTTCCCAGAACAGTGATATCTGTGGTAGATGAAAATTCGTTTCAGAGGCATTTTCAAATATCTCTTCATATGCACTTATATATTATCAATATTTGAACTGGAATTTCTTTTCTAAAATTAGCTTAAATTTACTTACGGTTACAATATCCATAATAAAATTGGGAAGGAAATATTACTTTATATTACTTGTATATTGTCATGAAACTAACGAGAGTATTAATAATAAATTCCATCCGAATTTAATCCCTCCTTACTTATTATTAGTACCAAAATAAACCGAAGCCTATTTGGTGTGGCATGTGGTGAGTCATTAACCACTGTTGCTGTAAAGCGGTATTTAGAAGGGCGTAAAATTAATATTTTCATAAAATGGCAATGAAACGGTTTCTGATGTTGCCTTTATGGCTATTTTAGGGTAATATCCCCATCAAAACGGAAGTGTGATTAAATGCAAATAATAACAACAACACTTCGTAGTTACAAATGACACACATAGTATAAAGTGCGACCGCACAATCTATATGTAATCTAGACAAAGTGCACAAGTAATTACGAACATTTGTGTGCGTGTCTAAGCCAATAAGTACACGAGTACTTTGTAAGAGCGAATTAGGGGCTAAAGCAATATTTTATGGCGTGGGGTTTATAAAACAATTGCATGAGGTCTACCGACTCATAATTTTAGAAAATGAAAGCATTTAATTTTGCCATTGGCCTAAGATTTCTAACAAGCCTATTATGGTTTTTATTTAAGCAAATTATCTTGTAGATGTCAAGGCACTTATGACTTTCTGTGTAATATAATAACGCAATTACGCAACACATTAAGTAGCGCTAAACCTTCCGAAATCATTTGTCAAAAATTTCATGCCAAAAACTTGATGGATGAATTGCCACCCAAGCAATCAAATGTCAACACAAACGTCGACCCAGCTTAGAGCCCACTCCCTTAGGTTTTCACGGTGATTACATTAATATTATATACAACCGTCATTTTCTCACACCACTCACACACACACACATACATGCGCACACAAGCAAGCGGACGAATGAATATGCGAAATTTCACACATAAAATCGAAGCGCAGTTTAGATAACCAAGCGAATGAACGACTACCCAACTGGCCGACAGCGGCGAGGAGACCACAGATTTACGCAAATTTCATGCGTCGTCGCCGTCGGGCTTTAGACCACACATGCACAGGGGTATAGTGTTTCTGTCGGGGAAAAATGGAAATTTCAATCATTTTCACTGGAAGCATGTACGCGCATGTGTTTTCACGATGTCCCTGTTGGTAAGTATAGTCGGCGTGTTGTTTACGAAAGGATAGCGCGACAGTGCAGCGGTACGTAGGAATTATGCAAATGCCGTTTAATTCTAACGTTCGTTGCTGCTTCATGCTTCAATGCATAATTGTCATTCGCAAGTGTTAGATGAATATGCAGATACATGTGTGTGTATGTGTGCGCCTGTGCAAATGCAAACCGGTGACGACAACCTTTCAAATTGCGTGAAAAAGACCGACAGTTAGCGGATGCGCTGAGGTCGCGTTGGTTTTCGCACACGACTTGGTGACTGCCGGTGGCCAACAATTGGACTGCAAGCACGGACGCTGTGTTATATTGTTCGTAAATTTTCCACGGCTCTAGTAGTCAGTGCTGAAAAATAACAACCGTATGCAGTTGTGTTAAAAATTGCAATTCTTAACAGTTTGATTTGAAATTTAGATTTGGGAGATCATAGCATTTAGAATAGTGCATTTTCGAACCCAACATTAAGTAAACTTTTTATAAGCGGCGTTCGACCCCTAGCGAACAGTGGCTTCGAGAGACTTTCTGTTAAACGAAAGATAAAATCAACCAGCCGTTCGAAACAGTTCAAAATTTATGGCACACCAAATTTATCCATTAACATCAATGCGCCCACCAAAAGTAGTTATTAATAGTGTCTCACACAAAGCGTGTCCTCGAAACACTTTTCAAAGTACTTTTTGGGATGGCTTCCAGCTCTTTCAGCGAATTGTGTAAGATCTCTGCGACACACAGAGGAGCGGCAATGTCAGTTTGGGGAACAAGAAAAGATTACACGGAGCTAAATCTGGTGAATACGGTTGTCTATTGATGGTATTCATTAGGTTTAAATTCGGTCATAATCGTAGCTCCATGCGATGGTGCAATATTATTTTGTAAAATCCATGAATTGCTCTTCAAGAATTCCGGCCGTTTTGACATGGACGGTTTTATGCAAACGCCTCTCAATATGGCTAAATATAACTCCTCACTGAACGTCTGTCTGTCTCTCAGGAATAAATTCATAATGCACAAACAAAAAAAAAAGTCAATGAGTATCACCTTGGTCAAGTCTCGACTCGTTTTTTTTTCATCCATGTCAAACTCATAAGCCGATGTCACGTCGTCAGTTATAATGCTCTTCATGAATGTGGGACCGGAATTCGCATGATCAAGTATGTCCAAAGAGACCATTTTATCGTAAACTGGTTGAAAAAAATTATATTGTATCGGAACAAATCGAGCAAGAAAGTTTTCACACCAAAAATCATTCGAACGGCCACGCGAGAGATGTCGAGCTCTCTTGCTATATCTCTAACAGTTCCTGACGATTTTCACACATCATTTCCTTCACTTTTTTTTAATAGTTTCATCAGTTAAAGAGGTCGAAGATCGTCCAGAACGAGGAATGTCTTCAACCGTCTCTCGATTGTCTTTAAATTTTGTAATTTAAGACAAATTCATTGTTCGATACCGTCTTAAGCAGCTGCTGTATACAAAACCAAACGTGTTGTCACTGAAGATACTGGCTATATGTTATAAATATTAGAGCAGGAGTATTCTAATCAAATTTGTTTAAGATGCGATGGATATAACTGGAGAGCCACAGGGATCCCACTTAAGACCTCTGCTTTTCAACATCTTTGTCAATGACATTGGCAAAAATCTCCTGTCAGCATACCTGCTCTACGCAGATGACCTCAAAAATGAGCTAGATGTCCAGCTGCTTCAAGATGGCATTGACAAACTCTCGGCCTGGTGTACGAATAACCAACTTGACCTTAACGCAAATAAATGCGCGGTAGTCGCGTACTCGCGCTCTCACAGCAATATTGCCACCAGTTATAAACTAAACGGTCACAACCTGCAAGAAGTTCCCGACAATAAAGACCTGAGCATCATTATAGACAACAAACTGACTCGAAGCATGTAATCCCTATACATTGATATGTCTATGTATATCGCCAACTGGTTCAACCCATACTTGAGTGCGGCACTGCAGTCTGGTCTCCTCACACTGATGTCTCAATCAACAGATTGGAGAAGATCCAAAATAAATTCTGTAAGTCTCTATCCTTTCATACAACCTTGAGGTCGCAGGTATACTCCACTGATGATATTCGTTCACGCTATAAAATCAACAGCATAGCTACACGTCGTCAAGTCGCTGACCTAGTCTTTTACTTTAAGGTTGCTAACAACCTAATTGATGCCTCAGAGTTTTGAGTTTGCTCCTATGGCATTCTCGCTGAGACAATCACGGAAACTTAAAACAACAAAGACACAGAAAAACTACGTCTTCCATGGACCTCACAACAGGATTGCTAACCATGTAAATTCACTTCACCAGAACATCGATTCCTAATGAGGCTCCCTCAGTTCATCCATCAATAATATAAAGGACTCCTTCCATACCATTAATTTGATCACTGTAAGGCAATTGCCCTTATTATTATACTTTTTCTCCTTTTTCGTATATTTATAAAAGTAACTGTTGTATATTGTCGATTGACGTTAATTTGTTAAATATATAAATTCAAGTAGTCGGTTACTGCCAAATTACTTTGATTCGGAATCTTTGGATAACTATGTTTTTGGTCCGCGTGTACGAGCAAACATGTCCGCGGACTTAACAAAATGGAAAAAGAACAATATCGGTCAGTGATTTCATCTGCTTTCTTATATTGTGGACCGATTTAAGAGGTTCGAGATAGCTGAAACCATTACACATCAAATCAAGTCAAATGGCAAACCTGCCTCCACCATTGAAACCCGCATTGCAGCATTAAACGTATTTTTCTAAAATTTTTTTCTACCTTTGTAAGCTAAATATTCATCGGAGTTCACTTATATATATAAGGTTGTCAAATATCTCCCTTCCCTTGTTTTGCTCTTTATTTAATGCATTATAAAAAAGGTTGCAGTGATCGGATTTAGTTCAGATATGCGTCGTTTTGTTTGTTAATCTGTTTCCATCTAGACGGTAACATCATAATACCCCCCTTGTAGAAGCCCCCTTCCTTATTTGCAAAGAACTCGTACAGCCACTTTTCACAAGAACAGTTGGTAATCACTTTGCGCTATGTCCGGGCTATTTGGTGGATGGGAGGTTTTATCCGAGCTTCTGACGAGTCATCAACGAAGCGTGTGATCTGGCGTTGTCTTGGTGGAACACTACACCCTTCCTGTTGGCTAATTCTGGGCGTTTTTGGTCGATCGCCTGCTTCAAGCGGTCCAGTTGTTCGCAGAAGATGGTAGAATTAAGCTTCTGGTCATATAAGAGTAGGTCATAGTGGATGATTCCCTTCCAAGCCCACCAAACACACAGCAAAGATTTCCTGGCCGTCAATACCACCTTGGCCACAGTTTGGAAGATTGACCGGGCTTCGACCACGACCGTTTTCACATGATATTATCGTATGTGATCCTTCTTTCATCGCCAGTTACCATCCGCTTCAAAACTGTGTCAAGTTCGGTCTGTTTTATCATCATATCGCAGGCGTTGATTCGGTCCAGCAGGTTTTTTTGCGTCAAATCATGCCGTACTCAAACATCAAGCTTTTTTGTGTATCCAGCCGATGGTTTAAATGGTTTGGTGACTAACTCCCAACTTCTGGGCGATGTCAAGAGATGCCGCATGCTAGTCTAACACGACGTCTTCGGCCGGGTGGTGTCGTTTTCACCCGATCTGAATCGTTGAAACCATTCCTCCGCAGTTCGAAGTGCTAGAGTACCATCCCCCAAAATACCACTAATCTTACCGAACGTGTCTCTAGCAGATTTACCTTTAACGAAGGAAAACTTTAAAATAGCACTAATTTCGGCGTTAGTGAACTCCATGTTTACACGTCAATAATTGTTGAACGCAATACCCAAACTAATCATGCATAGCGTCGTTTTGTGGGTTATGTCAAGGCATTTCAAAGATGTATAGTATTGCAGGAAGGAAGGGGGTATTGCGGTATTTTTATTGAATCAATTCATGTGGCACCCATACATCGAGCTTCTTAGTGACTCCAAGCTTCTTCAAATGGTTTATAACGGTTTGATGACTGCTATGCCGGTCTCTTTCGACCAATTCAGCGATTTTATCGCAATTTTCGACGACAGGAATTCCGGAGCGTGGCGCATCTTCGACCACCTCTACACCAGAACGAAAACGTTGAAACCATCGTTGTGCGGTGGAAATGGAAACTGTATCGGGTCCAAAAACTGCACAAATTTTATTGGCGGCTTGAGATACATTTTTGCTTTTATCGTAGTAGTACTGTAAAATATGCCGTATTTTCTCTTTATTTTGCTCCATGTTTGCGACGCTGTAACTCACGAACGACTTTAAAGAAACGACAATCAATCAAACACGTGAAATGAGCTTTCCAAAAAGGTATAGTGTGACCCGATGCGACGAATAAACTTGAACTACGCGCTTTCAGCGCCAACTAGCGAAAATACCGCAAGACTTTTTTGACAACCGAATACATAGCGGCGAAATTTAAAAGACAAAAAGGCGGAAGGGGGAGATTTGACAACCTTATATATAGAATATAAGTATGGTGATCCCTGCGGGCTTTTGCAAAATGTCATTTGACGCCCAAATACCGCAAGTTGTGTTAAATTGCATTTTAAATAAAAACATGCTAAAAACCACATGTAAGTGAACACGCACCGGTTACAAATTGCTGTTTAAAATATTTAATTTGCGCTAATATGTTAATTGCATTAAAAGCATTTAATAACGGCAATTTAATTAATACTTAACAAAAATATTAATAACATAAGCGATTATTTTTTATTCGAAATTAATATTCATTTTCTAGACAAATAAAAAAACAAGTTTTTTTTACTAAATATTTTATTTTTTCAAACAATCTTTTCCTGCTGGATGAAAACCTGAATGAGTCGGTTGGCCTCATGTCGTGCTTTGAATGGTAACCTTTTCCATTATTCGCGACTCATGTATCAGTTCCCCGAAAATTTTGGATTTTTGGTTTAGCTGAAACGTGAACTCGCTGAAACGAGTTTTAAATTCACTTTATTTCAAAGACAAAAGGAACATTTACTAAACCGATTCGCAAAAATGTGCGGCTTTCCACGCTGATCTTTTCAATTAAACACATACAAACACATACATATACATATACTCTACTTGTATTCATGCTCACATAATTTAAAGGTATGTGTGTGTGTGTGCTCTTGCGCATAAAGTTGTTTAACAAAACAATTGGGTTTAACTCGCGTGTGTTTTTAAACACACATATCTAGACATACATATATATGTGCCTGGCATACGCTCATATGTCAGAGTGAGCATAACAATTTATTTGGGAGTGTGTGGGAAGGAGAATCATGCAACTATTTTTCGATTTTAGCAGCAGATGTGTTCGATTTCATGCCGGTGGACTCGGCGACCATGGGCAACCTCACCCGCGGCCTGCAAGTAGAATTTCAATTAACTCGTTACATAAACATTTCAGTTTAAATATATTTATATAATTTTTTTCTGAATTGTAATTCAATAAAGTTCGGCGAAATAAAACATACAAGCTCACCAAATGAATGCTAAATACACTGGGCGTGCTGGGCTCAGTATGCCGCAAATGTTTTCGGTAAAAAATAATACGCGAAAGACAAATATTTTTTGAGCATATTACAATGCATTTATGTTCACAAATAAAAATGAGACGAACGAAGTTCAGACATTTTTAAATATTTAGCACCGCCATGCACTTTTAGGAATGGTTGCAATTGAAGATAACTCTAAATGTAGAGATGTAAATATTATTTTCATCAGATTGATGAAATTCACGTGTTGAAGTTACCCTCCTTCTGCAGTTTGTTTTCTTAAAAGTTGTTTTAACCAATATTTCGGGAAGCCAATTTTATAACAATGTTCTAGCCTAAATGAAAGTACCTATTATACCTTTTCCAAAGACCATACTATTGTTCTATTAGGTCTTCCGTTCATATTTTCCAAATGGTTCGGTCAGTATTATAAAGCAATGTGATCTAGATTTTAGTTGATCAATTTACCGTGTACACAAGAATGAGCAGGGTGATATTATTCCCTCATGCAACAGATTATGGTTCTAGGTATAGTATTTACATACTATATATATCGCACGAAGTGTTATACTATGTTAGGAAGAGGAGCTGATATAAAGACGTCGAATTTTACTTTGACAAAAATTCCTCCTTTGTATTACCAATAATATCCTAACAGATAGATCATCATATTCTCATCGATTGACGATTCGATTTGTGTTTACAACAAACCTACAATATTAAGGCGGTTAATATAGATCCCAACAACTTTTCTGAGTTTGCCATAGGTGTGTCTACCGACATATTTCAATCTCAGTCTAGCAAATGCTAGACAATAGAAGAGGAAGTATCAAAATGTTTCCATCTCGCTTTTCCAAAAGGCTTTGACAAAGAATATCCGACAGAAACCTAAACCTCATCGCCAGGAAACATATTGGACAGTGACCACTTAGAACAGCTACAAGTATAATTGTGGCAAGATTGGCTTCACTATGAAACAGTACTTCGGATGACCTCCAACGGTTCACTCCGGGCCAGGAGCATCTAGAATGTCTTACAAGTTCTGGTTGTTGATCAGAGCTGGCTGTGCTCATTGGAGGTCCAAATACTTAATGCCCGAACAGTAAACATCGCAGAACCTACTCGTCTCCAATCGGATGAAATTGGAGAAAGAGTGTCTCGCTTACAGCAATGTGACCGCGCACTAATATAACATGGAATCAGCTTAAAGATGGTTGTGCACTCTTTATTTATTTAGTTTTGACCGTACAGTCATTGAGTTCAGAGACAGTATAGCTGCTCGGCTGTCGAAGTGAATTCACACTTCTCTGAAGGAGCCTGCACAGAGGAGCAATTATAGCAAGCAGCTTCGCTTGAGAAGCGGTACAGTTTTCTAGTAATCTAAAACTAGAGTCGATGAAAAGTCCCCGAACGGAGATTCCCAAGTCGAGAGCTTTAACTTCGATCCGTCCGTGAAAAAGTAAACTGAACCGCTCCTCTAACGGCTTCGCCACATGCACAAAGGTTCAGAAGAAGGTTGTGCGGTGCAGTGATCTAGGTTGGAAGGAATGAAATCGAAACATTTGAGAATTTCAGTATGTCCCTGCCCTGAGCACCTCATATTCCCAGCTATTTCTGATGAGATACTGACAGAGTACATTTTTTTTAAGTTCCCAAAATGCTCGGCCAGCTCACCCAGAAAGAATACTCGGAAACAATTGCAAACGTTATAGCGCATGTTTATCCATATTGAGGAACCGCGAAACCTCTTCATTAGTAAATATAATTTTTATTCCTTGCTTTTAAGCTGTTCAGGAATTATATTCAATAATGAATAAATTTCATAAAGTAAAATTTAAGACTGAATATTCTGCGATGTTTCCGTAAGTGTAGTTGACGTTCATACAGTCTCTTAACTCAGGTACATAATTAATCTCATTTTACACTGTGTCCCGCAGGGTAAAGGTTTTTTTATATAGCTTAATTAGGACTTTATATACATTTCTACGTAAGCTTAACCTAATCTTTAAGAGAAGGAAACAAATTTCTTCTACACATATCATCCAAACCACATTATTTTTGTCCTGCAACTAAATTGGTTCTACTTCTAATGTGTAATATCTTTGTTTAAGTTTGGAAGAACATGAAGGAGATTCATTTTCCGGGTCCAGATGTTGGCTCTCGATAGCTTGGTCCAAAACTGTTGCGATTAAATCCCCAATAACTGTAGGCATAACATCAGCGAAGGAAGTATATATTCAAATAAAACTTACCCGTATCATACTTCAAAATAGTCCACTTAAGTATAATTGGACTCAAATTATTTGTTTTAAGCTCATATTAATGATCTGAAAATAAAGAGAAATATATTATTAGATATCTCAATGCTTCGTAAGAACTGACGGTTTTTGTCAATTTTACTACAACAAGAAAAATTGTTTAACTTTGGCAGCACCACGGGTAAAATAAATAAAATATCCTTCTCAGTTGCATTTTTTACAGCATAAAAGAGTATAAAAAGATGTATATTTTAGTTGACCGAAAAAACTTTGTGAAGAAGCAAACATCGAACTGCTTAGAAAAAAATGTATTTCGAAGTTCGAAAATAAGTCGCCACAGCCAAAGAACACATCGTTAATGAGGAAAGTCGCCGAAGCATTATTTCCAACACATGACCCCATTCCCTATGCTAAGCAAAACGAAACTACATAGGCACCCCAATCAGTCACGGAAGATGAAATATTGTCAATTGCTTAAAAATCAAAACCTCCAACGCATCATGGCATACCAAATAGAGCATTAAATGAAGCAAAGACTAGAAGATCCAGCTTGTTCGTCAAAATGTACAACGCGTTTATTAAAGAAGAGGTGCTCCCCGACTCGTAGAAGCTATAGTGTTTGGTTCTACTTTCGAAACCAAAAAAGCCACCTGAAAAACCTGCATATTATCGACCTTTGTGCTTGTTTGGCAAGATTGGTAAAGTGTACGAAAGCATAGTAAGAAACCGCTGGAGTTAGCGATCCCAAAAGCCGATCAGAGAGACAATTTGGCTTCGTAAAAAAGAGGTCCACTATTGACGAACTAAGTATCAAGTCGTTGATACTGCGAAATGCATTTAGTGGATTAAGTGGTAAATGACTAATGGTAAAAGTAGGCAAATAAAATCAAAGTATTACATCGAATACGCGCACACCAGTATCTCGTGAATGTAATAATGAGTTATTTTTGAACCAAAAAAGGTGAAAACAATCGCATATGCGGATAATGGTAACAGCGAATACACATCTGGATGACCTCGGGCTCAAATGCAATGAAATCATAAATGGTCTACGTCAATGGTTTGCCACCAAGAGCTTTGAGTTAGCTGAACAGAAAACAGAAGTCGTGCTCATAAGCACAAGGAAGGTGGAAGAAAGAGTATCAAAGGATATGCTCACCATAGGGAAATGCAATATTTCACAGCCGCAGCTGAAATATCTGTGCTTTCCGAACGACATCAAGCGATGCTGCTGAAGTTCCGCCCATTGAGAGGGAGACGAATTCGCGCGATTGGACCAGCATCAGAATGTGGAAATAATGGTCACAAACCTTAACCAAAGGACTGTGAACTCACAGACTAATCCTGACATCCATTCGTAGATAAATAGACAACATGGGGTTCTAGATTTTCACTTAACCCAAATTCTGATCGAACATGGATACTTTAGAAGTTAGCAGTTTCGATTCCATCATGACCTTAGTCCGTACTGTCCGTATACAGAGTGCATAAAAGACTTTGAATACGTGTTTTTTTAATGCCCTAGTTTTTAAATGTAAGTGAAAAGTTAAAAAATTCACCCAGCGGTAGTCAGCAAAGCGTCAGCTCGAATTATAACAAAACTAGGGCAGTATATTAGGTGGCAGTCAGTCCGTACGATAGATGAGACTTAAAGTCTGAAGTATGCTATAATTATCCGGTTTCTGCGATTCCGACATATGAGCAGCTTCTTGGAGACAAAACGGCGCAAAATTTTTAATCAATATCCCAACAACTGAGGGACAAGTTCGCATATGTACATACGGACGTGTCTAAATCGACAAAACAGGTAACGCTAATCATGTATATAATATATGATATTTTATAATTCTACACTTTAAAGGATCCCCGGCTGACACTTGGGTGTTACAAACGTTGTGGCACACTCAATACATGTATGTACCATTTTAGTGTATACTTAGCTGGTACTTTACTTTGCACCTCAAGTAGCAAATTTGAAAGCATCCTCTTATTTCTTCGGAAACACGCTTATTAATCACTAACTATTTAAACAAATTGAACAATTATAATTATTTCATTTATAGTAATTGCAATTTGAGTAAGGAAATCAGCCAATCTTCAGTCCTCTTTGAATTTGAATAAATGATTTGGTTGTTAAACTTTAGGAAACTGTGGGCACGTGTTGCGCTTATGAAATAATTTTAGTAGATGAAAAGGGCGCTGTTCGTGCTTTGCTTCGCATGAAAGTGAATAATGATTCTGTGATGCATATTTATTGCTTATGGGATGCCGTTGAAAAAAATGAATGAAAATCCTTTTTCTTCTAGCAATTTATTATTAAATGCTACTGTAGTCCCTTTAATTTTTTATCCCGATTTCATTAAGCCAATCATCTCCTTAATGTAATCTAAGATGAAGCAATTTCCATAACGCTCTTTAATACGCATCGAGCTTAATTATAAGAACTTAAATTTTAATTTAACGGTATTTTCACCTGGGTTATTAATTTAAGGGATTTCCATAAAATTGAATATACATGTTTGACACTAATTAATTGTTGGCAACATTGAAAGTTATTTAAATCAATGTACCGATGTATTGTATACAAAAATGTAAATAAATTCAACGCAGGATTTTATATTATAATTATTTTATTAATTTTATAGACGCGCAGCATTTGTGCGCATGTCTGTGTCCATATTTGCTCATTTTGCGGTCATTTGTGCACAAATTACAATACATTATTCATTTTAATTATGGAAACTGACCGCAACTGCTGCCCAAGCTAAAGGTGCGACTAATGAAACGGCTGTAAGGGTTTTGCATGTACGAATGTATGTGTCGCTAGGATTTAAGGTGCGCTTTCCCTTTTGTTGTTTCCCAGAGGCTTTTGTAAATAAGCCAACACCGTGATATTGACTTAAGCCTTTGCGCGTTTGCATTTTGATAAATATCTTCATAATCCCTGCAACACGTTTTTAATATGAATGCTGTAAACATACATATATTGATTGAATTAAAATTGAAAATAACGGAATGTCTCTTCAATGCGTGTGGTAAACGATAGCTGTGGGTAAGCTATAGCATGTGGCACACACAACTCTTTAAACAGAGATAACTTTATTTTATTTTAATTTATTCATTTCCGATGCATCAATTGGACTGGAAGGTTTTTTATATTTTAGCCTTATGATACCTAACTGCCTGCATACAAATTAAATATTTGAAAAATACTGAGTATTACTCTATGAAGCAGTCTTTGTGGTTTTTATTAATAATACCAGCAATTTTGAAAATTTTCTGTAGCGGTTTTAGTGAGTTTTAGTTCCAAATACTTCACAGTATCGGTGCATTTGAGCTTGGCATCCCCTACATACAAAGCGGCTATGTAAAGTGGCCTGATGAGTAACACCAAAAGCGCCGTCGGGTCGGGAAGGATCTATCGGAACCATTCGATACCAAACGAGTTTTCAAACTATCATTGGATTTCTTCAATGTATTGCTGGAGATAATAATTCAAGTTGACGAGCTTAATCGTGCAGGTCTTCTATAAGAGTGTACAGCTGAAGGCGTACGCCAATGATATTGATAATAACCGCGGAATTAAATCTGTCTTTTTCACGGAAACGTATGACCATGGCTGTGAACGAGGACAAAACGAAATATAATTTAAAAAAATAAAAATAGCATTTGCAACTAGGCCCACACGTCACTTTTGAGATTCATTACTTTGAAGTCGTAAATATTTCGATCATCTTGGGGGCAGTATTAATACTAATAATAATGTCAGCCTCGAAATCCAACGCAGAATCATATTTACCAACTGGTGCTTTCTTGGTTTGAGAAGGCGATTAAAAAGTAAAGTTCTCTCTTGACGAAAAAAGGCCAAACTCTTTAACACATCATCTGATAAGTGTTCGAGATAAGGTTTTGCGAAGAACTTATAGTCCTTGTGCTTTGGCAATGACGAATACTGCAATTGTTGAAACGCTGTACGAGATATACGGGATCATTGTCATAATTCAACGAATTAAATGGCAGCGGCTACTCTGGCGAGGTCATGTCTTCCGAAAGGAAGAAAATACTTCAGCTTTGAAAGTATTCGACGCAGTATCGGCGGGGAGAGCAGAAGGAAAGGAAGACCTCCACTCCACTTGGAGAGATCAAATGGCGAAAGACCTGGCTGCAGTTGATATCTCAAATTGGCGCCAAATAGCGAAAAGAAGAAATGACTGACTCCCTGCTATTAATTCGGCTATAACCACTCAAGCAAGTGGTGTTTGTGCCAAGAATAAGAAAATATATTATGTTGTCAAATATCTTCCTTTCGCCTTTTTGTCTTTTGAATTTCGCGGCTATGTATAAAGCGCTGCAGAGCTCGTATCTGGCAATCCGCTGTAGAAACGTTCAGTGAGTTTAATGGTGGTTTGGGGGAGTGTATGCTATCACTTCGAACTGCGGAGGAATGGCTTCGACGATTCAGAATGGGTGAAAACGACACCATTGATAAGCCATCCGGCGGAAGATCTGTGACGACGAATACCGATCAAATCATAAAAAACATCGAGTTAGACCGGCATGTGGCATCTCGTGACATCGCCAAGAAAATGGGAGTTAGTCATCAAACTAATTTAAACCATCTGCAGAAGGCTGGATACACAAAGTAGATTGATGTTTGGGTGCCGCATGACTTGAGACAAAAAACCTTCTGGACCGAATCAACACCTGCGATATGCTGCTGAAACGGAACGAACTCGACTCATTTTTAAAGCGCATGGTGACTGGCGATGATAAAAGGATCACATACAACAATATCAAGCCAAAACGGTCGTGGTCGGAGGCGAAGGTCGGTGAATGGTTGCAAACAGTGGCCAAGCCGGGATTGACAGTCCGGAAAGTTTTGCTGTGTATTTGGTGGGATTAGAAGGAAATCATTCACAATGAGCTGATGAGAAACTTAATTCTACGATATTCTGCGAACAACTGGAGTGCTCGAAGCAGGCGATCGACCAGAAGCGTCCAGAATTGGACAACATGAAGGGTGTAGTGTTCCACCAGGACAACGCAAAACCACACACTTCGTTGATGGCTTGTCAGAAGCTACGGGAGTTTAGATAAGAGGTTTTACCGCATCCACTATATAGCACGGATATAGCGCCAAGTGATTACCACCTGTTCCAGTCCATGGCGAACGCCATTGTTGTTGTAAAATTGAACTCAAAAGAGGCTTGTGAAAAGTGGCTGTCCCAGTTCTTCGCAAATAAGGAGGGGGGCTTCTACGAGGGGGATATTCTGAAATTGCCGTCTAGAGGGAACCGGCGCATATTTGAACTAAATGCGATAGCTGTGACACTTTTTATAAAACATTTAATAAAGAGCAAAAAGGCGGAAATGAGATATTTGACAACCTAATATTACTATATATGTACAGTTGTGCACCGAAAAATTAGTGTGAGGTGAGTCTGGAGTGAGACCATTGGTCGGAATTGATCTGTAAATTGGATATTGAGGAATGATAATGATCGGAAAAGCAGAAAAAAGTCCGTATTTTAACCCAATAGAAAACCTTTGGAAAGATGTAAGATCAGGCAACAAAAATTTAAAAGTTCGAATGATGTGTGTTCTGGAATTAAGGAAACGTGGTATTCCTTTTCGCCAGAAACTGGTGGAAAGCTTAAGTCTCAGATGTCACGATGTCTTGAAAAGTCGGGGCCATACAACAAAGTATTAACATAGTAATAACTAATAGGTTATTTTGTTTTAGATTCTTTCATATAAAATCTTTTTTTTTACAGAAGCTCTCTATGCAGCCGAAATCGGTGAATGATGAACAAAAAAAAAATATTAAAGGAAAATAGGTTGTCTTAATTTAGTGTTTGTTTTTACTTAAACTTTGTTTCGAAAAGTATCTTTACAAAATTACTTCAATTTGTTCAATGCAGCGCTATAATATCCGAAGCAATTTTCTAGACCGGGGTACTATAGCACATACATAGCTGTCATACAAACCGAGCAATAAAAATCAAATGCTTCTACGGAAACATCTTTGTTACAGCTCTGGTGCAACCGGAGTTAATATTTTATCTTAAACATTAAATTAGCCAATAATGTCCATTCGCCTTTGGGGGTTCACTTAAGTTTAATACGTCCTCTATTTACTCGAAGTCTATGAATATCACGCCAAAAATGACGTGAGGAGCTCTCCTAAACATGTGTCAGGGAGTTAAAAACTAACATACTTTATGTGTATGTTACATATTTACTTATCAGATCACTTCTTATATGTACATATGTACATATGTATATATTGAATTATTTATTACATGGAACTTATGTAACAGATGTCACTCCTTTTTCATTCTACAAAAGTTTTTTGTAAGTAGGATATTATCAGTTAGTCAATAAGTCATATTCTAATATATTTTTAAACCATATAATATATGTGGGCCACTTAAATCCTTTACCCGGCATGTTTAATTTATTTTTTCTGTGAAAGTTTTCTCGGATTTCAGCAACTTTTCAATTTAGCCACACAAACTTTAGGGTGGCCCACGCAAGCACAGTTTAAAAACAAAGTTTTGTATTACCTTTGGGCAGACATCACGCACTTTAGCCTATCGCTCGAACATCTGCTTTAAAACTTATCGCTTAGTAAAACAAATACGACTACAAAATTAAATTATTACCTTGTCACCGCAAAAGAACACATGACAAACAAGCCGCACCAAAATGCCCAAGACACGCCGTATGGTACATGTCGCCCTACACATTGTTTGCATTGGTGAGCAGGTGGCTTGGCTTACTTTCCGATACTTATTTCTTATTATGATGCCACATAAACACATCATCTTCCAATTTACTTGTATCATAACATTTAAGCGGTATTCCTGCCACCGCATTACACACTTCTCGCATTAGTAATCGACTTAAGGGAATGTACTCGCATCCTTCTCATACTCTATATGCCTGTCTATGTTATGTAAATATGTTTGTATGTATATCAGGCTTACATCTCTTCAAATCCACATCGCCGAAAGATGTTTAGATGGTTTTACGTGGATTAGACATAAGACGGGAGGCAACACAGCCTAAACAGGGATAATAAGTAGCACAGCTCCAGCGGTGGGCGGCGTACAACGAAATTGAAAGTAAAGAAGTGGGGCACTGCCTACTTACTTAGAAACACATGCATATCCTTACATAAGACAGGTGCATGGTTAGGTATACCAACAATACGAAATGTTGCTCAGAACAATATTTTGACTTAAGCGCGTGGGTTGGTCTTAAATTTCAACTTGTTTGAGTACCATACCGTGTTCTCTGCGTCTATAACTCTGAATTATAGCTGAGCTTGGCGGTTTTGGGGAATTTAAATTAATTAATACTGTTTGCATGGTTCGCCAAGTGGAGGTAAATGCAGTGCTTATTAGCGAAAGATTATTTTCAAATCTTAGTGCTATGTGTTGAATCAATACGGATTGGAAATATATATATACGTATTACATTTTCATACCCATAAATTTAAAATCACGTTCATTAGCTAATATTTAAATATATATTGAATTACAAAACTCATTTCTTACTATATTCATAACCATATTATCGAAAGTACTATTTTCCAGGAAACGCAGTTTCAGTCGTGGTGAAAATTACGAAGATTTTCTACGAGAGAGAGCTACTTAAACTGAATCCATAAGCTTTAAAGCTACATCTAACTTTCAAAACATATTTAAGTGCGATTTCACTGTATAGTGGTTCGATCTCAACAACATTTTCAGAGATTGATGATTGAGGGTAACATCTTTTCAAATTAAAAAGTTTTCCATACAATTTCACGTCCGATAATCGTACGAAGTTCATTAATCGTCGCTGTTTTGTTGGCATAAGCCAAAGGCTTGAGGTAGCTCCACAGGAAATAGTCTAACGGCGTCAAATCACACTACCGAGGTGGCCAATTAACTGTGCCATTTCGTGAGATAACACGTTCACCAAATTTGGTTTTCAATAAATCCGTCGTGTTGGAACCACATATCTTTCAAGTTCATATCATCCAAAGTTGATTTAAAGTTCAGATCACTGACTCCGAATTTTGGTAGTAAATTTTTATAATTTGGACTCGTTGTTGGATCGCATATCTTTTCATAATGAAATGTCAAACCATACTGTAGAGTATTGTCAAAAAAACGGGAAAAAATATGGCGTCGTTTGCTGTCCATATCGGTCTACTTTGTAGCGTTCGTATTAAAAACCCGATATTAGTTCGCATATACACATATGTACATATGCACAGAAGGATAGAGCTATGTCAACTCAGCTCGTTGCGCTGATTATTAAAACATATGATGCCTCCGACTTTTTCTTCTAGGGATTACAAACTTCGTGGCAAACTTAATCACCCTGTTCAGTAGGGAGGTTACAAAAAACGATTTTTTTTTCACTTGGTGCTCTGAAAAATTGGTTGATATACACTTCTAAGAAATTCATTCCAAGAATGAGCTCTTAAATGTAACGAAAAGGTTCTCCGCCTTTCCGTTTTCTAATTTATTCTCATCATCTTCACATTTCCAACTATTTGAAAAATTATTTGAATTTTTTAGGAAATTGAATGCCCTCAAAAATGATCTATCATGATCCTTTCGTTAATTTAGCCGCTTAAAAGATATTAACGGTTGATATTAATATTGTTAATGATTTAAGCAAACTTTCTTTTTATGTGGTAAACGCTTAACTGAAATCTGTAGAGACAATTTTTGTAGAGCAGTAAATTTCGTGTAAGGACTATGATTGTTATTAAGGTTAAAAATTTGATCAGGACATATTTCAGTCACTAGAGGAACATCATTCATTTGTTAGTTCTGCGGAAATCAAAAATATAACTGAACAGTTTTCTGCGATAGACAAAGAATCATTCCAAACGGTATTGCTAAATATGACGATGAATGAAGTGGCCAAACAAGCAGGCAAGGGTAAAGCCATCCATAAATCCAAACAAGTATATGTAATGGATTACCCTAAAATGAAATTGATCGAGATATCAGACTCTAAAGCTATGAAAGGAATAGACTGAACAGGAACAATATGTCCTGAATACATGAGTAAGGAGAAAGTTTCTGCAAAGTGTACATATTCTGTGTTAGCTTCCAATCGAACAATTAATCGAGTCAGAATTCAATGAAAAAGTTGTCGAAACAGCACGGTTTGGATCTCAAATTGCATTCACTCTGTTATTCGGATCTACTCTTCAGTGCGTTTTTTCTGCCCTCAGGTTTGATCAGAATAAAGGAAAGGAAGCAGTCGCCGATGCGGAGGGTTGTTTCACAGAAAAAAACAAATTGCGCCAAAAGCGTGGTATCGAAAAGTTCAAAGATCGCTATAGTCACTATAACTGTGTATAACTATGTATATAACGTAAATAAACTTTTGCTAAAAATTTGTGCTCTTCTTTAAAGCGTTAAGAACTTTTCAGCATGTTTGAAATGTACATATGTCATACTGAAACCCAAATTCGTGCCAAAGTGCTTCACAAAGAAGCGGAAAGTAAGAAACACAAAGAAGAAGAGCGACAGACGAAGCCGCCGCATTATTTACGCTTTCGCCCGCCAAATGACATAAACCGGCAGCAGTAATGTTACGAGCACAAAAGCGAAAAAGGAATCGGGAAAAATTGTTCTGCAAAGTGGCATAATGGCGGGCGGCGCAATGCTTGTGGGAAACGTTAAAATGTGTAAGTACACTTTTAGGGAAGCGCATTTTTGTGTATTTCGTGGTTTCAGCAGCAAATTTTTATGTTCGTATATGCAAATTAGGTGGGTGGTTAATTTAGAGGACTTAAAATTGGCGATGGCTTTGGTGGCGGCTATGCGAACGTCAGCATAGCGGCTTGTGAAACGCAAGCGTATCACGTGGTTAAATGGCAAATAAAAGCAATAACGCGCCTAGGGGCAACAGTTGAATACTGTCAGGTAAGGCCTATAAAATGACGCTGTAAGCCAAAGCGGAACGGTTGATTTACCCAGCTTTGTGGCTTCATTTACGCACACATTATAGGCATATATGTATGTATGGAGATATGACGTGACAGGAAACTGTTCATTGCGTCACAGGTGCGTAGCATGTCACAAGTGATTGCTCCGTTACCTTATTTACCGTTATGGTAATAGAGTTCTTGTTATAACAATGATAATAACAATAAGGCAGTATGTGCCCTGCAATACTAAGTACTTTTGATCTGATCTACATTTATGCATATGTAGACATGTGCGCTCTTTAATATTGTAACCGAAACTGTGCCTTTGCCCAAGCATATTAATAATGAACCAAATATGTCACTTAAGTATATCATTCGCAATATTTGAACGTCCCTGTAGTCAAATAAGACTGTTATAAATTACTTTGCAACTTGTTCCCGTAATCAATTGTACCAGAACTAAGTTACTTCACAACTAGGCACTCGAAGTGTAACCAATTAAAAAAGCCATAAATTTGTGAAAATTATTTTTATTTATTTTAAAGTAAAAAATGTGTGAAAATAATCATAAATTCAGGACCAACTCACTTTCGCCCGATATGACCACCTTTTGCCTTAAATATGGCCTAGAGACGGTCAAAAAACAAATCGCAAGCTCTCCGAATGTAACTTGCAGGTATTTTGGCCCACTCATGGACAATATCATTCTATATTTTTTACTTCGGACCTTGCTCTTCAAAATTGCTAAGAGAGAATAATCCATTGAATTCGCATCTGGTGAATTCGAGAGCCATTGTGTGGTCGTAATGAAGTTCGGAACGTTGTTTTTCAGCCATTCTTGTGAGACGGTGCTCAGTCTTGTTCAAACGTCTATGGTTTGCAACCGAAATATTTGTTTTTATTCACATTAAGATGTTTGAGCTCACGAAAAATCGCTGGCTGTGATTTTCTAGCTAAATATAAAGCAATCAAACTACATATTACGTTTGAATTCCATCACTTATCACTTTGTTTGCGTTCACTTTTGGCAAAACGCTTTTATACACTTGTGAACAATACTCCGAACTGTCATTCAGCAAATTTATAAACAGCTGATTACAGTGTGACAGCTGCGCGAACGGTATGAAGTTGGTTACACTTTGAGTACCGGACACTGTGGTATAACTCAAAAGCCCAACCAGTTCAGTCAACTCCAATTTTGCGCGATGTCTGTCAGAACCGTTCTAGTTTTAGAAAAGTAACTGCCTAGTTCAGTTTAGATTCAGATTAGAAAAATAATATTATTTTAATATTTTTATATTTTTCATCAAGAATATTCTTCGTCCCCACACTACTCTCTGCTGCACCAACTTGTGAAAACTTTCTGAAAGAGATGAAATTAAACTGATGCTTTTGGGACTCGATTTTAAGTAGAATATTGAACTACTCAGAGGTCTCACTGTAAGTCTACATATTATGCAGTATTAATAAACCGACAAGCCTACATATGTACTCATTATCGTTAACTGAATGATTTACGTGCGGCACAATTTCCCAATAAGCTTACAGACACATTGACATACATATAGTAATTATATTTAGAGTATTAGGTAAATTTATACAAATGTACGATTTCAAATGCAATCGACGCATTTACTCACCAAATTATTGAACTCAGGTACATATCCAAGTATTAGTTAAGCCGTGGTAACTATTAGTAACAGACGAAAATGTAATTTCACGAATCAACAGCAGACTGCAGGGCATATGGCTTTTGGCCAGGTCTTACGTATATCAAAGGATTAATGAGTTTGTATACCCCGCCACAAATTTGATTGGTTTTCAATTGTGCGTCCTTCATAAACTGATCCGCAAGAGCAGCGGTAAGCAAGAAAGCGAATATTACTTGACAATCTAGGTGAATGCTGTAAGTGGGTTTTGATAGCAGGATATAGGCGGGGTAATTAAGAGATAATTTCAAGAGCGACGCTGTAGAAGTGAATGGGGACAATTCGATATAACTCCAATAAATCGTTATAGAAAATACCTTCATCAAAAAACCTAATGTCAAATTTACTGAAGATCCTTTCTAATGAAAGATAAGTTCGTGTGGATATGAACTCCAAATACTATTGCCAATTTCATGTCGACTCATCAGATGTTGTCATCGTCCATACCTCTGCACCATATTGAGTGACTAATAGAGTTTAGTTCTTGTTTTCAACATTGTTGTTGCTGTTAATACTGGTACCAAGATAGACGAAATTATGTACGATTTCAAAGATATATCTGTCAACTATAACGTGAGAGACAAGTCGCGAGTGCAATGACTGTTTCTTTGATGACATGAGATATTTCGTATTGTCCTCGTTCACTGCCAGACACATTTGCTTCGCTTCGTTATACATTCTGGAGAAAGCAGAACTAACGGCGCGGTTGTTAATGCTAATGATATCAATATCGTCGGCTTACGCCAGCCCTTATAGAAGATGATTCCTTCTCTATTTAGTTCTGAAAATCGAATCATTTTCCCCAAAAGTAAATTAAAAAGTCGCAAGAAAGGGACTTGCCTTGTCTGAAGCTTTATTTGGTATCCAACGGCTCGTAGAGGTCCTTCCCAATCCTGGCGGAGCTTTTGGTATTGCCCAACGTCAGTTTACAAAGGCATATTCGTTAAGAGGGGATACCAAATTTAGACATCACCGCATGTAGCCAGCTCCTTTTCGTGCTGTCAAAGGTAGCTTTGAAATCAAAGGGTGGTGCGTCCTTTTTTGCACATTTAAATTCCAATTGTCAGGCATGCTTTCTTCCGACCATATTCTACAAAAAAGCTCATGCATGGTCCTTATCAGTGCTTCGCTCACCCAATCTATCGGCCCCGCCGCTTTGTTGTTTTTCGGAAAGTTAATTGCTACTTGATCGTCATCGATTGGGGAATTGGTTTTGCCATCTCTTGGTGTTATGATTTCAATGCCAATCAGCAGGCTAGATTAGTGTTCCCTTCAAAAGCTTAATATGAACTGGACATCAGTCACTAGATCACCTCTGGGTGTTCTAAAAAAATATTTTCCGGTCTTCTGTCCTTCTGCTACGGCCCTCCACATCGCACTAGCTGTTCTTGCAGCGTCACGACGCCCTACCATCCTTGATTTATTGACGTTTTTTTTTTTTTTTTGCTGCACAGAGGCGAGTGCATATCTTGGCTTCAACAATATGGTAGTCCGAGTCGATGTAAGGACCTCGAAGCGTACACAGTCTCAAAACACTGGAGACATATATCATAACAATATTGATTTGGTTGGTGACTTTTCGGTCCTATGCTGGAATTTAGTACTACAGCTAACCTCATTTCGGGCCCTGGCAAAGTCGATCAACCTCAACCCATTTGTTGATGTTCCATAATGGAGGCTGAACTTACCGACCTTTGTGCCAAAGATACTTTTATTGCCCACCCTGGCGAAAAAATAAGGTTATCGGCACAACCATAAGCTCTCCCAATATAAGACTCCAAATTTCAAGAAAGAAACACATTTTTATACAAGTTAATAACAAAAAAACCCAAAAACTTTATTATTTTGGTTCTGCACATAAATTTTGAGGTTATGTGAAAAAGTGTTTATACAAAAATTTTATCATCACATCAGAGCGACCGTAAATTATCTTTCTCTTCATACTTGTTATTTTATCTTCGTCTTTCAAGGACTTCTGCACTAGCCAAAAGTATTCGACAATGTTTTAATATTTTGTCGGTGCGAACTGAGGTGATCTTAACTCAGTGCAGTTTTATATAAACTGCATTGTTATAGTAGATCCATATTTCACGCAAAACTATAATACGCTCTATATAATGCAGTATGGTTTCGCTAGTACCTACTTGTCAATGTTATACTTCCGCAAATTACAATATGGAACTAAGATCTCAATGCTCATGCATTGCATTAACTCTCCGTTATACTCAATACTCAATCACATCGTACATCAAAGCACTTATGTTACTGTTTTCCTAATTATATTTGCTTCCATCTTTGGAAACCGCAGCTACGTCTGCGGTCTCCGCAAGAGCACAAATACCGTTCAAAATGGTTGAGATTAAACGGGAGTCAAGTGTTTGAGCTTCCTAATAAGATTGGTTTATGTTATGTTTGTTGACACTCCGCGGTTAAGCCACTTATAATTACAAAACATAGTCTCAATGTCGGAATCTACGAATTCTCGGTGGGTCGAAATATAATCGGTAATTATAACGATGAAGTAAGACTTTTTTGAGGAAACTTTTAGCAGGATCTTAGTGAAAATCTCAGTTTGGATATTTGTAATGTTCCAAACACTATAAGTACTGCGTCAAACGCAGGTTGAGGTTAGTCAAATCCTCGGCCGGTTCAGGAAACGCAATTGCCTTTACAAAAATTTACCGTTTAGTGCGGATTGTAGTATGGCGACCTCGATTCGGCTTTGTTTCTTTCAATATGTGGAAGGAAATGCCCTTACCATCAATGACTAGTATTATAACACGCTGTTGATGGACTACTTTTCGCAGAATGCAACAAGACGACGGTGCGCCGCCTCATGTTTCACGTCTAAACATCAATACATCGCGTGCAAAGTTTGGAGCCTCGCTAATTTCGCGAAATAGCCGATGCAAATGGCCGTTAAGATTGTGCGATTTAACGCCTCCAAATTCTCTGGGGGTATGTTAAATCAAAGGCTTGCGGCAAACAATCATGTTTAATACGTTCAAAACATTCTGTGGGCTACAACATTCCAAAGCCGCCCTTCTCTAATGAGCGTTAAAATGATATTTTCATTCATATCATCAGTGAAAATGGTAAGCCGTGATAAGGTTTTCATTAAATTTTATAAATAAATGTTCGAGTATTAACTACCATGTACAAATTCGTTTCACTTTTGTTGAAAAATATTTGTGGTACGTTTAACTCATAATAACATCAACCTCTCGAAGGCGATCATCGTTCCGTTCACGAGACGTAGGTCCTTGAACAGGGTCAGAAAGCTGTCACTTGGGGGCAGAAAGGTCAAATATCTTGGCCTCACGCTGAATTACACCTTGCGGTGGAAGCAGAATGTGGACCTGACTACAGTCAAAGCTACTAAAGCACTAATGGTGTAGAATATACTAGTAAGTAAGTCGTGGGGCTGCTAGCCAAGATTGTCAAGTGGTTGTAAACCATGATCGTGCGTTCGGTTATCGCGTATTGAGCGGTAGGTTCAGCCTCCAAAGCATTGCTGACTTCGGTAGCACTTTAATTATCGAAGCTGCAATAACACGCCAGAATCTGTGTCGGGTGCTATGCGTACGAGCCCGGCGGCAGCACTGGAAGTCACGCTAGAACTCACACCGCTTAAACTAGTAATTGGTCAGGTAGCCAAACATGCACTGCTTCAATGACAGCAGAAGGGTTTAGCAGATGAAAGGTAATCTCATCCCAGCGACCAAAGGTCTTAAGTCTTAAGAAATAGCACTAGGCATCAAGGGTCAACAATACTAAAAGAGTATACTTTATTAGAAAGTACAAAGTTACCCTTAGCAGTAAGGCATGGAACTACTGTACAATTAGGTGTTATACCGCCGACTTGAAAACGTCGAAAGGAATTGGTGCAGAAGTCGCAGAATCACGCTCGAAACTATCCATACCTATGGGAAGTTTCCGAGTACTATATATTACAAACAGAAGTCCTTGCTATAAATCAGTCATAAGTCTTCAACACAACTATCGCAACGAGCGTGTCGCCATACTCAGCGGGCCTTTAAAGCGATCGCTCCTATTTGATCTCGTAAGCAGCGGTGCAGAATGTATAGAACGACAGTCTATCAGATCGTAATCAAGTGCACCTCGGGGTGCTGATCACAAAAGTATATAACGGAATGAACTGTCTGATGAGCTCGCCTGCTCCGCAGCATCTACGAACATGGTAGGACCGGTTGGTTTTCATACTATAAAGGAGCTGCTCCGTAAGGATGAAAGAGTAGACAGGGAGATGTACTGGTAACAACTCGAAGGCATGCACCATGCCAAGTTCCAAATGGGTTGTTACAACCTTATCACATTTAAACACGTAATTAACCTCCGTTTACACGTATTTAACCTCCGGTTACTTGTCGCATTTTACACTGGCTATTGTAAACGGGAGAAGTAACTCTAACATATAAGATGGACTTAGCTTCTTGTAAAAGTTGCCGGTTTTGAGGCATGGAGCCTGAAACTCCAGAACACCCGCCCTCGGGTTCATGTTTCCAAATAGGGATCGCATTGCCTCAATAGCAGCTAGCAGTTTATCGAAATTCAAGAACGTGCTGGAGCTATGTGAATCGTTGTCAATTAGATGAAGGTACAATAGACCTTAGGTCGCGGTGCAAACCACATTTATTAATCTACAAGTATATACCTATCTAATAATATTACCGCCCATAACTTTAACTCACAGATTTACACATAAGGGCGTCATAGCTCTAAACACGATAATAACATTGTCATGCTGTGTGTATTTATTTCTCACTTAGATAGCGTTAAAGATTGCTCTTTTAGGTGAAAATTGTCTGTCTAAAGCCATTAAATGAAAGATCATTCGATAAAACAACAGACGGCCGTTGTTGCCAACTACACTCGCACATATTTTATGGTGGACTTATTTTTGTTGTGGTTTGTAGGCAACAGCAAGTCAAACACTAAAAATTGGCAGTGTCCACTTTATTGCGCCCAAAAGCTGAAATACAACGACAATGTAATGACCAACAACAGCAACATGAAACCCGGTTCAAATGGCTGCACGAGCAAAAAGCACAGTTACAATTCTACAGACGCATAAATAAACTTAAGTGCATTTGGCACTCATTTAAAAAAGGCGCACACTCACATATATATGTATATGTGTACTATACATGAACGGCAATAACACACAAAAAGCAAATAGCTTTGAGGCTGTAATGGCAGCTTAAAATATCAACAATGAAAACGGGGAAGAATGCAATGAACGAGGTCATGAAGAAAAGGTCGACCAAAAGCATATGCAGGCTCTTTTGAATTACTGTGTGGGCGCGCTTCCCCTTCTCAATTAAATGAAAGAGCATGAATAAACACATATTTTTCTACCATAACTTGTTATTGCTGTTGTTGTTGGTTTTTTTAAATAAAGCGCTATACACACATACTATTGGTATGTGGGTCTTATCACCGCCGACAACGCACCAAACGAAGCAAATAGGTTTTGGCTGCTAGTCTACACACGAACTTCTATGTATGTACATATATATATGTACATGTACAGATCTATATGCAAACATATAGATAAATTTCATGAACCAAGTTTGAAGCTGCAGCAGTCAGTTTGGCAGCAAAGTATGTTTTATGTCTGTTCGTAGTGCATAAGTGTAATATAAGAGGCCGTAACAATAAATTAAAGAGATTCCACAGCGAGAATCAAAAAGACCAACAAACAAATCGGCAATAAAATACATGTGAAAACAAAATCAACATTTGTAAACGAGTATGCCAAAGAGAGTTGAGCGAATACAGTGCGGAGAATGTGGTGAGATCGGGAAATTGTGCGATCCTGCGTTAAGTATTTGTGTGGGACAGTATCGATAGCAATAACACTTAGGACTTGTTGCGGAAGAGGACATACCATGCCTAGATTTAAAAGAACCGTTATTTATAATGCGAAAGTACATAACATTTATGAAAAAAGGTATACTACTCTGAAGCAGTGAGATGTCAAAACTGTATCACATTAAAAGTAGTACTCAGTATCAAATCGAAGTACGCTGGAGTAATTTTTTATACTCTCGCAACAAAGTTGCTAAGGAGATTATTATAGTTTTGTTCACATAACGGTTGTTTGTAAGTCCTAAAACTAAAAGAGTCAGATATAGGGTTATATATGTATACCAAAGTGATCAAGGTGACGAGTAGAGTTGACGAGTAGGATGTCTGTCTGTCCGTCCGTCCGTCTGTCCGTCCGTCCGTGCAAGCTGTAAATTGAGTAAAAATTGAGATATCATTATGAAACTTGGTACACGTATTTCTTGGCTCCAAAAGAAAGTTAGGTTCGAAGATGGGCAAAATCGGCCAACTGCCACGCCCACAAAATGACGAAAACCGTAAACCTATAAAGTGTCATAACTAAGCCATAAATAAAGATATTAAAGTGAAATTTGGCACAAAGGATCGCCTTAGGGAAGGGCATATACAGAGTCGTTTCCTTCAGGCATTTCCATGTACAGTTCAAAAATGGAGGAAATCGGATAATAACCACGCCCACCTCTCATACAAAGGTTATATTAAAAATCACTAAAAGTGCGTTAACCGACTAACAAAAAACGTCAGAAACCCTAAATTTTACGAAAGAAATAGCAGAAGGAAGCTGCACCCAGGTTTTTTTTTTAAATTGAAAATGGCGTCGCCCACCTATGGACCAAAACCCATATCTCAGGAATTACTCTACCGATTTCAATGAAATTTTGTATAAAATATTTTCTTAACACCCTGATGAAATGTAGGAAATATGGGTGAAATCGGTTGACAACCACGCCTTCTTCCAATATAATTTGGATTCCATCTGATGCCTTCTCTGCCTACTCCAAGTACGCAAATAGATCTAATCTAATTAATTTTACAGCAAAATAAAAAAAATATGTAAATGACGGATAATGATATCACTTTATCATGCGAGAGTATAAAATGTTGGGTGACACCCGAACTTAGCCCTTCCTTACTTGTTTTCTTATTTGGTTTGGGGAATCGGGCTCATCAGATCTTATACTTTCACTGCCGTCCAGCAGGATGAAGATGTGTTCCCTCCTTCAGTATGCTCTGAATATCAGCCACTAGATCACCTCTTTGGGTCCTACAAGAGTATGCTCTGGTCTTGAAATAGCAGACAAAAACTATCATTAAATTCAACTTTTTAACTAAATTGTGGTTGTTGAATTCAAAAAGAAACTATACTGAAGGCCTTGTTCCTCATAGATACACATTCAACACCTACCCTGTTTCATTAGCAAGAGCATACGCTTACATCTGCATAGAATGAACCCTCTAGTCAAGCCTATGGGAATTTGCAAGAGAAGAAGTCACTTGAGAAACGAATTCGAAACAAAAATAGACGTCCAACGGCAAGCATGGGAAACAGGATATTGGCAACGGAAATTAATGTGTGGCATCTAAAAGCGTGTGTGTAGTTGTTAATTTGGCAGAAATGTGTGGGTGGACCACGCAGATAGATCTGCCGGAAACTGTGATTTAGTAAGTCGGCCAAATGCTATGAAAAAATGAAACGAAATAAGTCTTACTCGTAGTTGGGTGTACTACAAACAAACATGTGGGTTGAAAGTTTTTCTAACCATGAATCACATAAGTTATTAGGAGATTAAGGCAAGTTTGGTACAATAAGTAACAACATTATTTCACTTCATAATTAACTTAGCGTTGACAATTTGCCAATAATTTAATTAGAGAGAAACAAAACAAATAAAATAACATAATATAGATGTGTTTAAATGAAAAATATGCACCAAAGATGTTTCTAAAGAGAATATATAAAGCCTTCGCGAAAAATCTGTATTCTAACATTTATCCAGTTGCTATAGTTGTTTGATATCTGTGGTTACGACAAATGGGCAACTTCTTGACGAGAACTTGACGTGAGCAAAATTCTAGATAGATATCGTTAAATTTATTAGTGTTGCATACTGACTTACAGACGGACGAAGATGATGAATCGACTCAGCTCGTCACGCTGATTATTTATAGGGCCTCCAACGTTTCCTTTTGGGTGTTACAGGGTTTCAAGAGACTATTCTTATATGTTACTTTAAATGTCCGAGAGTTAAATGAACCAAAAGAACACATTCTTATTATTTACAAGCGAGCTAACAACAGCGCTTCAGTAGTTTCTTCAAGTAGATTCTGAGATACCAAGCTGCCAGGTCCTTCTTTACCTGTTCTCTTCAACGAAGTACAGGTCTTCTTTTTTATTGCTTCCACCGTCGGGTACATAGCTAGAGTAGCCGCTATCTCTTGATTCGTTGAACTATGTCATTGTCCCCGTATATCTCGTCCAGCTTATCGTTCCATCGACTGCAAAATTCGTCATTGCCAAAGCACAAGAACACTCTTTTAAACACTCTTAAAGCCGACACATCAGACGATGTCATTGTCCAAGCATGCGTACCATAAAGCAAGAAATTGTAGAGTTTGGTCTTTGTTCGTCAAGAGATGATTTTACTTCCCAATTGCCTACTCAGTCCAAAGTAGCAGTCTTTTCAAGATTGACGTGCAAGTCAAGTCTTGAATGCTATGTCTGCTTATTTGGCGACATGGGATATTTCGACTTGTTCTCGTTCACACGTTCATCTTCCGGTATATCAGGAATCGGCGACTGAATCTTTCTCTTCCCACGAATCCCACACCGAATTTGCGCTCCATTATAAGAACCCTGTAACCAATATCACAAGATCTTACTCGTTTCCTAGTTAGGTCCATCGAATTTCTTGGACTGCGGTAATATCAGCCTTTACTTTGACGAGGACCAGCTTTACATTGGCATTTTCCCAATTTAGGGACCAAACATTCCAGGTGCATGTCTTTAAATCATAATCCTTATTACGTTTGCAGTGGTCATCATCGAAATTGTGGTCTCTCATCTGAATCTGTTGTTGCTTATTCATTCGGAGTGGTTTGTACGTAGCGGGTCCCAAGCGAGTAGTATAAAGTTTTATACACATTAATATAGCAACCTCACATAATAAATAACAGTTAAATGTTCATTTTGAAAAAATTTAAGTAAGTGGAAATTGATTTCAGAACATATGATTCTATCGGCCCGACTCAGTTGACGTAAGAATTGGCCAATCTTATTAACCCTTCAGAAAAGTACATTACCTGGAGGATTTCAAGGTAGTTCTCTTTAAAGTTGGTAATCTCCTCATTCGCTTCAAATTTCTCTTCGGCGAGTGACCTTATCACGTTTGAAAATAAATAGAATAAATCAGGATAATCAGGATAAATCAGGATTATCCTAAAGAGATAACTGTTTGATAGAACTCTTATGATCCGAAGTGAGTAAACGAAAATTTTCTCTGGTCCATTATTTCATGCAGTAAATGACACTGCCAATAGACAATCGTGGACTTTGGTCACGTGATTATCCGTGATGAAGCGGATATCTCTACAGATACTCTTGCATTAAGGAGGTATTCTAGTCTAGAAATAAAATTTTGGGCAGTTTTTTTGAATTTTATTTAAAAAAAAAACCAAAAATATTTTAATATCCATTTTTTTGATGGTGTTTTTATTGAATCTTAAGAATACAGAAAAAAATTTTACAAAAAAATATTAAAAATTAAAATAATTAGAGGGTTGAGAGACAGGTGTTAAAAAAATGGCGCATCCTAGTGACATTGATCCTGACTCTCCTGGTCTCCAAAAGAAATTCTTAATCAGTAAGGATGCTGTTATACTCCCTACTTCAGGGACCACGAAAAATTTGAAAAATGACGATTGTCTTAAAATAAAAATCATTTTTACCTTTTTTTTTTTTTTAAATTCTTGAATTCTTGTTTTAATATTAAAAACAAAAACATGATGCTGGTTCAAGTAAATCGGTTGTATGTAACTTGAGATTATGCCGGAACCGTGTGGAAAAGAAGTAGTTTCGAGAGAAACCCGTTTAAGAAGGTGAGTCTACCTACCTACCGGGCTAAATACTGCGTCACTAAAGTAACTGCAGATCTTAAAATAATTTTAATTTTTAAAAATCCTTTGGAGAATATATTTTTCAGGGTCTAAACTTTAAATATATGAAACAAATCGAATTTTTAAAATTTTTGAGTAGAATAACCCCTTAAGGAATGTTAATAAAGACGAGTATAACGATTTTCTAGCGCTTACTCCATGGACTGCAAAGTGATGACCCGATGAGGCACAATATTATTATATTTTTCGTGGCATTCAAGGAAAACACACCATGAGCGTTTCAAACAGATTGGCTAGTTGATTACTGAATATGTTGGAACCGTCGAACTTATTAAACTTGTTCTTTGGATCTTCCATCAGAAAAAAAATCTTATTAAACTTTGAATACATTTCTTGCTAGACTGGATCAAAAGATAGTGTCGAAAAAAATTTTAATAAAAACTAGAAAAATGTTTCCAGAATATCCC
>CM050323.1:5264924-5289449 GCA_027475135.1 Bactrocera correcta | reverse complement strand
ATGCCATATGTACGTACATCAAAGCACTTATGTTACTGTTTTCCTAATTATATTTGCTTCCATCTTTGGAAACCGCAGCTACGTCTGCGGCCTCCGCAAGAGCACAAATACCATGCAAAATGGTTGAGATTAAACAGTAGTCAAGTGTTTGAGCTTCCTAATAAGATTGCTTTATGTTATGTTTGTTGACGCTCCGCGGTTAAGTCACTTATAATTACAAAACATAGTCTCGATGTCGGAATCTACGAATTCTCGATGGGTCGAAATATAATCGGTAATTATAACGATGAAGTAAGACTTTTTTGAGGAACTTTTAGCTGTTTCTTTCAATATGTGGAAGGAAATGCCCTTACCATCAATGACTAGTATTATAACACGCTGTTGATGGACTACTTTTCGCAGAATGCAACAAGACGACGGTGCGCCGCCTCATGTTTCACGTCTAAACATCAATACATCGCGTGCAAAGTTTGGCGCCTCGCTAATTTCGCGAAATAGCCGATGCAAATGGCCGTTAAGATTGTGCGATTTAACGCCTCCAAATTCTCTGGGGGTATGTTAAATCAAAGGCTTGCGGCAAACAATCATGTTTAATACGTTCAAAACATTCTGTGGGCTACAACATTCCAAAGCCGCCCTTCTCTAATGAGCGTTAAAATGATATTTTCATTCATATCATCAGTGAAAATGGTAAGCCGTGATAAGGTTTTCATTAAATTTTATAAATAAATGTTCGAGTATTAACTACCATGTACAAATTCGTTTCACTTTTGTTGAAAAATATTTGTGGTACGTTTAACTCATAATAACATCAACCTCTCGAAGGCGATCATCGTTCCGTTCACGAGACGTAGGTCCTTGAACAGGGTCAGAAAGCTGTCACTTGGGGGCAGAAAGGTCAAATATCTTGGCCTCACGCTGAATAACACCTTGCGGTGGAAGCAGAATGTGGACCTGACTACAGTCAAAGCTACTAAAGCACTAATGGTGTAGAATATACTAGTAAGTAAGTCGTGGGGCTGCTAGCCTAGATTGTCAATTGGTTGTAAACCATGATCGTGCGTTCGGTTATCGCGTATGGAGCGAACGGTTCGGCCCCAAAATCATTACTGACTTCGGTAGCACTTCAACTATCGAAGCTGCAATAACTAGCTTGAATCTGCGTGTAGGGTGCTATGCTTACGAACCCGGCGGCAGCACTCTAAGTCACGCTAGAACTCACACCGCTTAAACTAGTAATTGGTCAGGTAGCCAAACATGCACTGCTTCAAATGACAGCAGAAGGGTTTAGCAGATGAAAGGTAATCTCATCCCAGCGACCAAAGGTCTTAAGTTGGGAAATACTACTGGGCAACAAGGGTCAACAATACTAAAAGAGTATACTTTATTAGAAAGTACAAAGTTACTCTTAGCAGTAAGGCATGGAATTACTGTACAATTAGGTTTTACACCGACGGCTTGAAAACGTCGAAAGGAATTGGTACAGAAATCACAGGATCACGCTCAAAACTATCCATACCTATGGGAAGTTTCCCGAGTTTAGTACAAACAGAAGTCTTTGCTATAAATCAGTGCTTATAGATAAATCTTCAACTCAACTATCGCAACGAACGTGTTGCCTTACTCAGCGGCACTCAAGCTGCTTACGAGATCAAATGGCTACTGGTGCAGAATGTATAGAACGACAGTCTGTCAGATCGTAATCAAGTGCACCTCGGGGTGCTGATCACATAAGTATATAACGGAATGAACTGTCTGATGAGCTCGCCTGCTCCGCAGCATCTACGAACATAGTAGGACCGGAGCACTTAATTGCGGTTGGTTTTCATACCATAAAGGAGCTGCTCCGTAAGGATGAAAGAGTAGACAGGGAGATGTACTGGTAACAACTCGAAGGCATGCACCATGCCAAGTTCCAAATGGGTTGTTACAACCTTATCACATTTAAACACGTAATTAACCTCCGGTTACTTGTCGCATTTTACACTGGCTATTGTAAACGGGAGAAGTAACTCTAACATATAAGATGGACTTAGCTTCTTGTAAAAGTTGCCGGTATTGCGATATGGAGCCTGAAACTCCAGAACACCTGCCCTCGGGTTCATGTTTCCAAATAGGGATCGCATTGCCTCAATAGCAGCTAGCAGTTTATCGAAATTCAAGAGCGTGCTGGAGCTATGTGAGTCGTTGTCACTTCGGTGAAGTTACAATAGACCTTAGGTCGCGTTGCAAACCACATTTATTAATCTACAAATATATACCTATCTAATAATATTACTGCCCATAACTTTAACTCACAGATTTACACATAAGGGCGACATAGCTCTAAACATGATAATAACATTGTCATGCTGTGTGTATTTATTTCTCACTTAGATAGCGCTAAAGATTGCTCTTTTAGGTGAAAATTGTCTGTCTAAAGCCATTAAATGAAAGATCATTCGATAAAACAACAGACGGCCGTTGTTGCCAACTACACTCGCACATATTTTATGGTGGACTCATTTTTGTTGTGGTTTGTAGGCAACAGCAAGTCAAACACTAAAAATTGGCAGTGTCCACTTTATTGCGCCCAAAAGCTGAAATACAACGACAATGTAATGACCAACAACAGCAATATGAAACCCGGCTCAAATGGCTACACGAGCAAAAAGCACAGTTACAATTCTACAGACGCATAAATAAACTTAAGTGCATTTGGCACTCATTTAAAAAAGACACACACACACACATATATATATGTACTATATATGACCGGCAATAACACACAAAAAGCAAATAGCTTTGAGGCTGTAATGGCAGCTTAAAATATCAACAATGAAAACGGGGAAGAATGCAATGAACGAGGTCATGAAGAAAAGGTCGACCAAAAGCATATGCAGGCTCTTTTGAAATACTGTGTGGGCGCGCTTCCCCTTCTCAATTAAATGAAAGAGCATGAATAAACACATATTTTTCTACCATAACTTGTTATTGCTGTTGTTGTTGGTTTTTTTAAATAAAGCGCTATACACACATACTAGCGGTATGTGGGTCTTATCATCGTCGACAACGCACCAAACGAAGCAAATAGGTTTTGGCTGCTAGTTTACACATGAACTTCTATATATGTATATGTATGTACACGTACAGATCTATATGCAAACATATAGATAAATTTCATGAACCAAGTTTGAAGCTGCAGCAGTCAGTTTGGCAGCAAAGTATGTTTTATGTCTGTTCGTAGTACATAAGTGTAATATAAGAGGCCGTAACAATAAATTAAAGAGATTCCACAGCGAGAATCAAAACGACCAACAAACAAATCGGCAATAAAATACATGTGAAAACAAAATCAACATTTGTAAACGAGTATGCCAAAGAGAGTTGAGCGAATACAGCGCGGTGAATGTGGTGAGATCGGGAAATTGTGCGATCCTACGTTAAGTATTTGTGTGGGACAGTATCGATAGCAATAAAACTTAGGACTTATTGAGGAAGAGGACATACCATACCTAGATTAAAAAGAACCGTTACTTATAATGCGAAAGTACATAACATTTATGAAAAAAGTTATACTAATCTGAAGCAGTGAGATGTCAAAACGATATCACATTAAAAGCAGTACTCAGTATCAAATCGAAGTACGCTGGAGTAATTTTCGGGTATCTGGCTCATCAGATCTTATACTTTACTTGGAGATGTGTTCCCTCCTTCAGTATGCTCTGAATATCAGCCACTAGATCATCTCTTTGGTTCCTACAAGAGTATGCTCTGGTCTTGGTCAGACCAAAATTATCATTAAATACAACTTTTTAACTAAATTGTGATTGTTGAATTCAAAATAACTTTCTTCAAAGGACTTTTTTTGAGTCTGATAATTTGAGGAATTGATATCTCGAAGAAACCTGAAAGTACTTGCACAAGTACCAGATCACGTATAAGAAACGATATCGAAGGCCTTGTTCCTCGTAGATACGCATTCAACACCTACCCCGTTTCACTAGCAAGAGCATACGCTTACATCTGCGTAGAGCGAACTCACTACTCAAGCCTATGGGAATTGCAAAAGAAAAAGTCACTTGAGAAACGAAATCGAAACAAAAATAGACGTCCGAGGGCAAGCATGGGAAACAGGATATTGGCAACGGAAATTAATGTGTGGTGTACAGTGAGAAGAATGGGGTTGTGGCATCTAAAAGCGTGTGTGTAGTTGTTAATTTGGCAGAAATGTGTGGGTGGACCACGCAGATAGATCTGCCGGAAACTGTGATTTAGTAAGTCGGCCAAATGCTATGAAAAAATGAAACGAAATAAGTCTTACTCGTAGTTGGGTGTACTACAAACAAACATGTGGGTTGAAAGTTTTTCTAACCATGAATCACATAAGTTATTAGGAGACTAAGGCAAGTTTGGTACAATAAGTAACAACATTATTTCACTTCATAATTAACTTAGCGTTGACAATTTGCCAATAATTTAATTAGAGAGAAACAAAAAAAATAAAATAACAGAATGTAAATATGTTTAAATGAAAAATTGCACAAAAGATGTTTCTAACAAAAAACAAAGTTAGCATTAGGAAAAATCTGTATTTTAATATTAATCCGTTGTTGTTGTTGTTTTAATGGCTTGGCTAATCTCCGTTAGGATGGTAAGGGTCGTTTGGGTTGTCGTCGAGGTCATCAAACGGTAGGCCCATGAAACATGCTGTTTCCACGGGGTCGGACCAAAAGGAGGTGGGTGTTAGATGAGTGGGGTTTGTAGGGCATGCAAAGAGGTGGCCAGTGTCATGCGAGGACTCGTTGCATGCAGGACATACATTAGGTATGCCAGGGTCGATTCTGGATAGGTAGGAGTTTAACCGGCTACAATATCCAGAATGAAGTTGCGCTAGAGTCACTCGCGTTTCTCGCGGCAACTGGAGCTCTTCGTCTGCGATAGGTGGTGGTTTGACGCCAAGAACGCTATTCACGGGAAGGGAGTCGGTGAAGGTGTTGATGGCTCCACTGTGAATGGCAGACAGTACCTGTCGGAAGTTAGTTGCGTCCGAAGTCCGGTCGGCGTACTGTTCGATGTCGTCGACGTAGTCGAGGAATGACCTATTGATGCTCCTAGGAGGCGGTTCTCCTCCAAGCAGATGGCTGCAAGGGTGATTCCTACTAAAGAATCCCAGCAGGAACTGCCTGGAGAGGAGTTCATTATGCTCCTTTACAGGTAGGATGCGCGTCTCACTGTGTAGGTGTTCAATGGGAGACATCAAAAGGCATCCCGTCATGGTCCGGAGTGCAGTATCTGAAGTTTCCTCATCTGCGTACCACTGCATCCAGGCGACCATATCGGTGCTGTGTAGTTGCGGACTGGCCGGCCGATTGCCTTGTAAGTTGCCAACAACGTTTCTTTGTCTTTTCCCCATGTGCTGCCGGCTAGCGACTTGAGGATTTTGTTGCAGCTCTGTACGTTGGCAATAATCGCGGTCGTATTAGGAGAGAAGGAGCATAGACTATCGAGGGTTACGCCTAAAATGTTAGGGTTATTGATAGTCGGGATTTTGACGCCATCGACTGCAATATTAAGTTCAAGTCTATACTTCTTTGTCCAGTTAGTAAATATGGTCACTGTGGATTTGGTGGGGGAGAGTGTGAGGTTTCGTGCAGTGAGGAGACGAGAAAGGTCGGAGAGGTATTTTTTTTTTTTTTAGTTTTTATATTGATCCATAAGTTCCTATAGTTGTTCGATATCAGCGATTATGACAAATGGGAAGCTCCTTGGTAGAGAACTTGACGTAAGCAAAATTCTACATAGATATCTTTAAACTCGTTCGTGTTGTATATTGACTTACAGTCAGACGGAGATGGCTGAATCGACTCAACTCGTCACGCTGATTGTTTATAGGGCCTCCAACGTTTCCTTTTGGGTGTTACAGGGTTTCAAAAGACTATTCTTAAATGTTACTTTAAATGTCCGAGAGTTAGATGAACCAAAAGAACACATTCTTATTATTTACAGGCGAGTTAACAACAGCGCTTCAGTAGTTTCTTCAAGTAGTTTCTGAGATACTAAGCTGCCAGGTCCTTCTTTACCTGTTCTCTTCAACGAAGTACAGGTCTTCCTTTTTTATTGCTTCCACCGTCGGGTACATAGCTATAGTAGCCGCTACCTCTTGATTCGTTGAACTATGTCATTGTCCCCGTATATCTCGTCCAGCTTATCGTTCCATCGACTGCAGTATTCGTCATTGCCAAAGCACAAGAACACTCTTTTAAACACTCTTAAGGGCGACACATCAGACGATGTCATTGTCCAAGCATGCGTACCATATAGCAAGAAATTGTAGAGTTTGGTCTTTGTTCGTCGAGAGATGATTTTACTTCTCAATTGCCTACTCAGTCCAAAGTAACACCTGTTGGCAAGGCTGATTCTGCGTTGGATATAGACATATCCAAGACATATCTAACATTTTTGTTGATGTTGATGATGTTTTCAAGATTGACGTGCAAGTCAAGTCCCGAATGTTATGTCTGTTTATTCGGCGACATGAGATATTTCGACTTGTTCTCGTTCACACGTTCATCCACCGGAATAAATCCCACACCGAATTTGCGCTCCATTATAAGAACCATGTAGCCAATATCAGAAGGACTTACTCGTTTCCTAGTTAGATCCATCGAACTTCTTGAGCTGCGGTAATGTCAGCCTTTACTTGGACGAGGACATCAACCAGCCTTACAATGGCATTTTCCCAATTTAGGGACCAAACATTCCAGGTGCATGTCTTTAAATGATAATCCTCATTACGTTTGCTGTGGTCTTCATCGAAATTGTGGTCTCTCATCTGAATATGTTGTTGCTTTTTCATTGGGAGTGGTTTGTACGTAGCGGGTCCCAAGCGAGTAGTGTATAGTTTTATACATTTATATAGCAAGCTGCTTGTTTCAAGAACCACATCCGACATCACATAATAAATTACAGTTAAATGTTCATTTTGAAAAAATTTAAGTAAATGGAAATTGATTTAAGAACATATTATTCTATCGGCCCGACTCAGTTGACGTAAGAATTCGCCAACCTTATTAACCCTTCTGAAAAGTACATTACCTGGAGGATTTCAAGGTAGTTCTCTTTAAAGTTGGTAATCTCCTCATTCGCTTCAAATTTCTCTTCGGCGAGTGACTTTATAACGTTTGAAAACAAATAGAAGCCCTACGAAGTCTAATCTGGATAATCCTAATGAGATAACTGTTCGTGACCTAGTACGATGAATTGATAGAACTCTTATGATCCGAAGTGAGTAAACGAAAATTTTCTCTGGTCCATTATTTCATGCAGTAAATGACACTGCCAATAGACAATCGTGGACTTTGGTCACGTGATTATCTGTGATGAAGCGGATATCTCTACAGATACTCTTGCATTAAGGAGGTATTCTAATCTAGAAATAAAATTTGGGGCAGTTTTTTGAATTTTATTTAAAAAAAAACCAAAAATATTTTAATATCCATTTTTTTGATGGTGTTTTTATTGAATCTTAAGAATACAAAAAAAAATTTTACAAAAAAATATTAAAAATTAAAATAATTAGAGGGTTGAGAGACAGGTGTTAAAAAAATGGCGCATCCTAGTGACATTGATCCTGACTCTCCTGGTCTCCAAAAGAAATTCTTAATCAGGAAGGATGGTGTTATAGTCCCTACTTCAGGGACCACGAAAAATTTAAAAAATGACGATTGCCTTAAAATAAAAATCATTTTTTACGTTTTTTTTTTTGAAATTCTTGAATTTTTTTTTAATATTAAAAACAAAAACAAGATGCTGGTTCAAGTAAATCGGTTGTATGGAACTTGAGATTATGCCGGAACCGTGTGGAAAAGAAGTAGTTTCGAGAGAAACCCGTTTAAAAAGGTGAGTCTACCTACCAACCGGGCTAGGTACTGCGTCACAAAAGTAACTGCAGCTCTTAAAAAAATTTTTAAATTTTTTAAAAAATCCTTTCGAGAATATATTTTTCAGGGTCTAAACTTTAAATATATGAAAAAAATCGAATTTTTAAAATTCTTGAGTAGAATAACCCCTTAAGCAATATTAATAAAGACGAGTATATCGATTTTCTAGCGCTTACTCCATGGACTGCAAAGTGATGGCCCGATAAGGCACAATATTATTATATTTTTCGTGGCATTCAAGGAAAACACACCATGAGCGTTTCAAACAGATTGGCTCGTTGATTACTGAATATGTTGGAACCGTCGAACTTATTAAACTTGTTCTTTGGATCTTCCATCAGAAAAAAATTTCTTATTAAACTTTGAATACATTTCTTGCTAGACTGGATCAAAAGATAGTGTCGAAAAAAATTTTAATAAAAACTAGAAAAATGTTTCCAGAATATCCCGAAGGAATTATGTTGTCATTATCTGATTCCACATAAATCGAATTTGCAGTAACATTTCGGAACAGTATGAGACTACACATATGGTAATACAAGTATTTAATATGTTTGTATTGAACAGAAACTGCATCCAGCGAAATATCATCTGCTTAAGTAACTGAAAATCCAATATACGTGTATACTGAGACGAAACAAAGAACCACTAATGTAACTTCCTAAAGTAAATACTATTTCTTTATATTTCACTAAGATATCATAGACTATTAACGATTCTGATTCCGTAATAATATAATATTATATATTATATTATATATACATATATATGCTATGGACCTCGTGAAGTAAAGTTACTCGCAAAACAAAGTGAAACTTTTAACTACCATTGTTAACGAATTCTCACTGCTGATCCGAAATTCAGAAAATACTCTTATTTACTTAGTATATGGTATGGTATGAAAAAGGAATATATGCATATACATATGTTACATGGTGGTCCAAAGGCGACCCTTGCTCGGAGTGGAATTTTTAATTATGCTGTTTTATGGCATGCACCAGTTCGAGAAAACGTTTCTGGGATAACTCAAGGAATACATGTAGTTTGCTCTTGAAAGCTTTTCTCAAAAACAAAAAACAATCTTTGGATATAATTTTTTACTGATAAATGTCGCGGACTGCAGCTAATGGCTCTTCCGACGTTGGCTTAATATTATTTTACCTTACTGAAAACACAATCGCTGTTTAAAACTTTTAAATCGCTGTATTGCTGACACAAAAATGTCTCTGTAGCGTCACCCTGTATGCTTGTACGTTCTATGCTAGTATATTTGTGAAACGATGAATAGTGGAAATTTGAAATTACTTATCCTTAGCCAAATATTTGCTGGCAAATGTATGAAATTTGATGACAAAGCGCTATTTGTGAATGCATAGTTTCGTTCGTTCCTGATATTCGTGCATTTATGTATGCGGATCACTCGCCATTATTAGCTGTGGGAATCACGGTGCACACAATTGGCTGCACTTCAGTCATGCAGAAAAAAACTCGAATAGAAATACGAATGTGGCAGTGTGGTAAATAATACATACTCGTATGTATATGTGCATATGACAATACATATTCATGACAAAACACGAACATAATGAGTTTTTGATTGAAATCAACATGAATGATTTCATGTTGGGGAGACCCGTGGCAATAAGGTGTGAAATGTCGAATCAAATATGCAGCCACAACGGAGCACCGGGAAATGCTGAATAATCGTGATGGGAGTGGAAATACAAAAAATTGTTTTTGACTCTGATTTCTAAAAGTGTTCCCAAAAATGAAAATAAAGCAAGAAGACGATATGCTCTAATGAAAAGGATCGAAATGTTCGCCTTAAATCAAAAGCAAAGTCAAGTTTTATAGAAATAGAAAATGCATTGAGAGTTCTTAAAGTCAATACGAAATGAAAATAATAAGTCACTCACTGGTTAACTTTGAGGTAGAGATACCTTTGGTGTTTATTTATAAAATAAATGAAAAATATAACACTAAACGTCATCAAAAAATATAACACTAAACGTCATCAAAAATTCTTACCAAGTAAGGTATAAAACCACGCCATAGTCGGTTCCAAACCTGCATTGGCAAAATAAGATAAATGGATGAATGAGCATTTAGAATAGAGGTGCTCTCAAAGAAAATTAGAAATCTGCGATTCCAGGTGAACATCCGAAATTAACATACTATATGTTCTCAGAAAGCAAATCCCCGCGCCTTTTGAGGGGACTGACTGAGAGGGATAGTTTTGGCAAAACTCCAATGACGAGCAGAGAGGAATAGGAGGTTTTACTGACAGACGCAAAGGGTCTGTCGGCAGAGAAACAGCCCATATTTGAGGAGGCGTTCAATGATGGTCTAATGCATTTAATTCTTGTCTTCAAAATCGACATGCCTCGCTTTCCGTGTGTCATCAACTCCGTGGAAGACATTACAATCGCCCGTTCCATGCTGGAGAGTCTACCGAAACTTTGATGTAATTCCAAGTACTAAGGATGTTTGCTGAAAGAATATAGAATTGTGCTCGGGGGCAAACAGGACCATAATTCGCTTAAGCTGCCTGAGACCACTCAGTTCTTTTAAAAGCTGCTTGAAGTAATGGACTTTAAAGAAAGAAGTCAGGCCATAAAACACTAGTAACACAGGGCATTCCACAAAAGTACTTTGGCAAGCATTGATGGTGGACAGACCAAAAAGTTTATGCTTCTAAGCAAGAGGGAACTTTGTAACAATGTAGGGATCATTTAAGGGTACCTAGCATTAAATCTCAATTTTAAAAAAAAAATTGATAAAGTAGACTCGGGGAAATGCAGGGAAGGTGAGAAATATGGAAACATTAATTTTGTGAAAGCCCAGCCTTCAGCCGGTTGAGACGGGAAAACGGCTAGTGACAGTTTCGGCTATGTCATCCGGTTTACCAAAGCTAAGACTACCCAGAGGTTTTAGCCTCAGTCTTGCAAAGGGTGGACAATAAAAGAGAAAATGCGTCTGACAGTATTTTGGCTTAATGCATAAATATCTATTGAACAGTGTCCGGTAAGAACTCCGACAACTGCGACATGATGAACTTCGCTCAGAGCAAGTAGTTCAGTGGATCTCCTGCATTCAAAGCAGCTCGCCGTTGCACAAGAGTTGCCGGCGAGCCCAGTTATCACTCATAATTTCTTTTTAGTATCATCAAGACCTTTTCTTACCAAGTAGTATTCCGTTTATATGCGATATTCCTTCAAATTATTATTTTGTCAAGATAAAATAGACACTTTCAAATTGTATAAATATGTGGCAGTGTAAACTAAGAAATTGGACGCCTTTAAAATTAATGAAAATGTGAAGACTGCTGAGTCATTCTGCCACATGTCTTACTCGCTTTTTCTTCACAATTTCACTCACCCATTATACGTTGCACACCATATGTAAGGAGTAAGCGAAATAAGGATTCCAAAGGAAATTGCGTGTCCACTGTTAAAATGCCTCGAAGGGATATGATCATCTGAAAATTACTTGCGTACAATGAAATACGCCGCAATGTGGATATGGTGGCGGCTAAGGATATCCTTTGCTGCTGACCACTGCATGCTGTCGTCACGTATTTAAAAGAATGCCAAAAATATTTGATTCAGTGCGAAACGTGGGAATTTCATTATTTCCACAGAATAACTCTTTGTGTAAACTATTGAATTTAGCACTGAAAGTGAAATTCAGATATGTGACAGTATGTGGCAAGCTACTTTGTATGCTCACATGGGTCCGAAGGTATTTACGCTTTCGCGTTCTCCTTGGATTTCATTTTTATTAATGCAGCAGTGTACGCGCAGAACATTCGACTCCATCATCTACACCGTCGCTCATTTTCAATTTTACGCTTTCGCTTATTTCCTTTCAACACTCCTTTCCGGCATTTTTCGCTACTTCGATTGCAACACTCGCAGAGTCTTGCGCACAAAGGAGCGTAGTGTTCACGAATGCCACAACCCAACGAGCAATTATTCTTTCTGGTACGATTTATAGCTTCGACAGTTTCTGTGTACAATAATATAACTAATTTATTGGGTTTTGTTGGTCTTTGCTACAATATCTACGTTAGAGAAGTGTCGGAACTTAAATACATATATACATTCAAAGAGGTAATTATAGATCAGACTTTCGTTGTAAGTTTATCTGAACAAGTTTCAAATAATATGGATACTATCGACCTCTTCCAATACACTTATCCATTATGAAAAGGCCTGAACTTACTATATCTGACTGTCTTCTCAACTATCAGTGGATTATCGTTCTTATGGAAACTCGTTGTATGAAAGATAAGTGTGCTTACAATCCCATGTTGCTTACTTCCATATCAAACTCCTTATATCGCTGGCAAATTTTCTCCAGGAGATGGCTAAGTAACACCAGTTTCAATAAATTGAAACAACTTCTGGGCGCGACACCGATAAGATGTGGCACTTTTACAAATGGTCGAGCAGACAGCAAAATTAGTATCCTCAGTGTATTTTCAGAAAGTATTAAATTGCTCGTGGGGTTGCCATAAATAGTAGAACATAAACAAAAATGTTTCACAGAATCAAATTAAAGTGCTAAAAGAAACTGAAAGTATCGAAAGGAAATTCAATGATGTTTTTTTTTATTGTTATTGCTACAAAATGTTGTACTCGTTGCACGAAATAAAGGAGAAAAAAATGGAGTAGCTAACTTTCACTGCAATTTTCACTGTGTGTTGCAGCGAGGAAGCGCTCGCTGATCGAAAGAAAATATTTATGCAGTTGGCCAACGGTTGCAACACTCGCCTGCATGAATTATTAAACAGCAGCCAATTTAACTCAAAGTCGATTTTCAGGCTTCTTCCTTTGACCCAAATACCTAATATCGGACGCTGGCATTGCAATTATTTCTAGAAAGTTGGCAATATCGCGAACTGAAAAATGCATTGCGTATTTAATGCAAAGCTTGCCAGAGGAAAATATTTCCAGGCAATTTATGTTATTAAAATTTTCGCTAACGTTTTGCAGCTGCATAATAATTCATACTCTTTGCGTCAGTTCTGTGCAAAAAGCAATGCTTCAATATTAATTAAGACGGCAATGCCTAAAGGCAGATCGATATTGCGCCAGCTTGCTCAACATACGCAATGGAGTACACAATCGGTATACGCAAGCGACCTTGTGAAGAAAGAAAGAGAACTTATCGATGAAGTTCATTTATAGTAATACCTTCCTTCCATCTCTATTAGATATTATATACTAGTAGGTAAAACAGTATGTGTACTTACTAACAGATACTCTTAAGTTGTTTTAAATCCAAACCAAAATGAAATGTAATATTTTTATTTTTTAATTTAAAGTTTTAGTAAAGCTTAATTTGATTGTAGAGTACCAAAAAGAAGACTTTGATATATATTTCCGTTTGATAATTTTAATGTACATTTCTTAAACTTTTCTTCGAAATTATCAAACTTTGCGGGAATATTGAGTTTTATCGTTTTATGTCAAGTGTGATATGAAGTATATGTTTCGGGGAGTAAACCCATGGATCGCATTTAGAAACTACTCAACATTCTGTAACTCAAAAACTAATAGAGAAAAAAACGTTAGATTTAACTTAAGGAATGACGAATTTCTTGGTAAATTAGTTTATGGGTTCATACCCTTGCTTCTTCGATCGATTTGAACCAAATTTGATTCTTGTTATTTACATCAGGTATTCTTAACAAAATTTGAAAATAACTCCACCTACAATAACTTCCATCAAAATAAAACTTTTCAGAAGTGACCACCGTTGAATATGAAAACTCTGATTTAAAAAATTTTTAAAATCAGTTCATAACTCCACTTCCTTATATAATAATCTTCAGTGTAATGTCAGTTCGGTCACCGGCGGTTTAAGGTTCACTGCCACCCTAGGCCTAGGATATACACCTGTTTTGTATTATTACAATAAATTGCCTAAAATAACATTAACATTTCTAAATGCTGTAATTTTCGCTGTAGTCTCTTAGTTTTAGATTTTGTTGTTAAGTTTTATCACCATTTTGATCAATAAATTCCAGTATATTAATTATTCCAAGCCAACGAGTTTGTGAAAAACTTAAACTTCTGTGGTGCACTGAGTTTGGTATTTTAAAACAATTCTAAAGTTGCTGCAAATAAAAACAAAAAGTCAACTGCTTCGGTTACTGATTCATCTGTACAAGTCACTACTAATAAATTCAAAGAATAGGCAGCATAAGGAATAATCGAATTTTCAATATCATTAGCCTTATGGCAGTATTCGGTAAAAATTCTAGAAATTTTTAAACAATTTCACCGTTATCACGTATACATGTCTATAATTACCGTCAGCTGTTCGACATGTGCAATATCAAACGTAGAATTCACGCTTACGTCGAACTATTTAGCAGATTGCACTTCCATAGTAATACGTTGTAATACTAAATTTTGAATTAAAAATATAATTTTTTTATATATTGTTTTAGATAAACACGCTTTTTTTTAAACATGTCTAATTCTTCTTTTACCACTTCTTCGCAAATAAACAATCGAAGTAAATTCTTTTCGATTAAAATGCATATTAACTTTATTTTTGGCCTTTTCCATATTCTCAAAAATAGGATTAGGACCAATAGGCTTTATTTTGAGTAAAAAAATATTTTGCGGAAAAAAAATCTTTAATGCTTCAAATAAATACCACATGTTAATGGATACGTATTTCATCTTCGAAAGTAAAGTGAAAACACTATACTCTACTGAAACTACAAGTATACAAGGTCTGTCGGAAAAGAAACAGAACTTTTTAAATATAACTATTTTTGGTGGCGGCACCTATTGGTGGGTATATGAAATAAAAACTTTGATCTCTTGTTGATATTTCGTAAAAACTTTAAGACAATTGGGTAACTTCAATCGATGTTATCAATCAAAAAGTAACAGCAGCTTTTGGTCAACGGTCGTAAAATGCATTTTGAACTAAGAGCAAATATTACATTTGGTTTTAAACTTGGGAAAACGTTTACTGACACATTTCAAATGATGAAAACAGTTTATCGTGATCAGAGCCTATCCCATAGTAATGTGCATGAGTGGTTTAAGCGATTCCAAGAAGGTCGTGAGGACCTCTGTGACGATCAGAAGTCGGGCCGGCCAAAAGCAGTGATTACCCAAAACAATATTAAAAAAGTGCAGGATTCCGAGGGTGTTATGAAGCGTCTTTTGTCACGCATTCGTCGTGCTCGACCACAATACCGAAAGGCAGGGTCCTGGCGCCTGTTGCACGATAATGCGTCGTGTCATCGATCGACGCTTTTCACTGATTTTTTGACAAAAAACTCCATATTAACCATTAATCACTCACCCTAATCACCTGATCTGACACCCTGTGGTTTTTACCTATTTGGAAACTTCATTTGCCCATGAAAGGACACTGGCTTCAGGACATTTCCGCTATCCAAAAGGTAACGATATTCTCAAGAGAATTCCGAAAACTTAACTTAAACACTCATTTGAAATGCTTATTGACCGAGCTAAATGCTGTATCGAAGCACAAGAAAACTACTTTGAATAAAAAATATATAATTTTTGAAAAAAATTAATTTTTTGCTGTTTATTTTAACAGTCCTTTTTTTTTTTGCAACAGACTTTGTATTTCAAATACTTTGAGTATGTAAGAACAATTTCAAGAGTAAAAAGTATTTTCTAAACTATTATTTCTTATTTTCAACAACATTATGCGATAGAATAGTTTAGAATTCAATGGACAAATTAACTAATTGATACGTAGGTAGGCAGGTAGATTCAATAAAATGTTAGTTTATTTCTTCGGCTCTAAAAATTTTCCACCTCATACATCGTGTTGCCCTGGCCGATCTTTATAATATGTGACCTGGTCTACGAAAACAGGGCTTAGGTGTCAAATAATAATTTTTTTTTTTTTTGTTGAAACCTAATACATTTGGTTAAGGTGATAATAATAAATCAAAAATTAAAAACAAGAAGACAAATAAAAACGTCACACTTACATAGCATAATTTTATTCTATATGAACATCTTTGACGAGGGAAATGAAGCATTCATGTAATTTTGCCTTGTAATGAGGCAACTAGCGACTAAATTTCGGAATTATTAAAAAACGAAGGAAACATGCAGCGTGTAAATGTTAAATTTTTTTTATTAAAAACATTTTTATAACTTTAACAATGTTTGATATCACTACAATTAGTTGCAAAAATTAACGAGCAGTTTGATTTGAATAACTTAAAAACAAATTACATAGAAATTAATAGTAATATTCATACATATATTATATGGTATATAATTAATTTCTTTATATTTTAGCTTCCAACTAAGCTATGTGGCCTGCCTGCTTATTTCTTCGGCGACTGTACGAGTATTCATCCTTAGGTCTCGATGAATATCAGCATTTCTGCAGTACCAGAGAGCATTTACAATGCCTCTTAGCACCTTGTTTTGAAACGTTGTATAATATTAATACTTGGCACATCCCCACAATTGGCCACCATATGACCATACCGGCTTGATTATTTGTTTATAAAGTAGTAATCTGTTGTGTATGGACAGGTGTGACCTTCGTCCAATTAGCCATTTCATTTTCGACAATTTCAGATTTTGTTCAATCCTTTATTTTAATACGCTCTCTCCAACGTAATATAGCATCGAGCCTGATGCCAAGATATTTAGCTGTATTTGCGTATTTTATGCAGACATCTAGAATACTTATAGGTTGATAAGTGATTCTTTTGTTAGTAAAATTTACATGAACCCATTTGCCACCGTTTAGTTTTATTCTCCATTTTTTAGTCCAACTTACTACACAGTTGATTGCATGTTGCAGGTTTAGCGCAGCTTTTTCTGCTGTTTTTTCGACGCTTTTATTGCGGTGGCATCAGCAAAGGTGGCAGTTCAAATAATTGATTTAATGCTTTAATGTCAAGAAAACCGTATTTCGAAACTGAAAGGTCATATGAAACACCATTTATATATTTTGACTTTATAAAAATAACATCAAAGTCTGATCCATTTAAAATCTACAACAACAGCAACAGAGATACATATCCGATTGTTTACTCTTATTATTAGTATAAATGAAAAATTTGAATATGGAAAATCAACGCAAAAGATCGGAGTGCTAACTTATGGATAAAGACTCTTCACAAGTAACGGAGTTTCCATACAGGAGCTTGATGGCAGCTATTTGGGGAAAAAATTGCATTTGGTTGTTTTTTTCCTCATATGACAATATATAAAAATTAACGTGTTGACTTATAACGGGTGGGTCATCAAACATTTTAAATTTGAATTATCTACATTTCGACATTGGAAACGTCAAATACCATTCGGAAAGTGACAGATATTCAATAAAAAGTCTTTAATTTACGAAATAGGTCGCTTTTCACTAAAAAAAAACTGGGAAATATTGGATGGTCAATTTTACCGAAAAATCATCTTTTCGGACGAGGCTCATTTCCACCTCGATGGTTACGTTAACAAGCAGAATTGTCGCATTTGAGACGCAGGACGGCGCTACGTGCCATACAGCAAACGCTACACTCAATATTTTACGCCCTATCTTCGAAAATTGCATAATCAGCAAAAGAGGTGATGCGAACTGGCCTCCCAGAAGCTGCGATTTAACTCCGTTGGACTATTTTCTGTGGGAAGCTGTTACAGATAAATGTTATGCCAAACCATCCAGAAACAATTCAAGATCTAAAGTACGAGATTCAAGCTGCTGTGGCTGCCATAAGGCCTGAAACCATCGAGAACGTACTCCAAAATTGGGTGGATCGGATAAGCTACTGTAAACTCAGCCGTGGTGATCATTTGTCCGAAATTGTTTTCCACAAATAAATTTCATAAAACAACCTTTTAAATAAATGTTAGACCTTTGAAAAATATCAAGCCGTTTTTTTTATTGACTTTTTAAATTTAAAATTTTATATGGCCCACCCTTTACTTGTATCACATATATTTTATATATAATATGCTTCGGCTTTGATATTGTAAAATTAAGAATAAATTAAAATAAATTGCTTACACCTACACTTATGTTTTACTTGTTTTTTTTTTTTCATTTATTCTTTTAATTATTATCAAATATTTGCAGAATTTGTTTTGTTTTTTTATTAACTAAATATCTTTGGTATAAATATCTTTATTTCCTTAAGTTTAGCATAAAGTTCTTGAAAGCTCTCTAAACTTGTCCTTTTAGTCGTGAAATTGTACTCCACGACTTTGCGTTGCTGGTAATATTGATGTGTGTAAATATTATCGCTTAAACACTCAAAAACTCATAAATGTCCGTTTGTGGTGCAAACACGTTGCGGTCGTAAAGTGGAGCGCTGTTGCACGCTCTGCCCGCCATAAGCAGCTTGTAAGCAATGCCGAAAGTGCAGGCTTCTATATGCAAACAGGCGCACGCACAGGGGCTGGCATTGACAGTTATGTAAGTCTACAGCGCACATAAACTCGCACATATGCAAATCTTGCTTCTATGCAAATATATTTGGCACGCACACATACACATAGATAGCGGAGTCATAAATTCTTGCTTGCTTGCGACGCCTGCCATTTGTCTGCGCTTCCGCAACCGCCCACCTGAGGATCGCCTGTCAAGCGTGGTGTACTAATGCACTCCAACTTAATATCTGCCTGCATACGTGCCCAAGTGCAACGCAAGTATTCCAGCAGCCAGCCGAGCTGCACCGTTGGCCATAAAAAAGCAGGCAGCCATAGCTCGTAACAGCGTTTCAGTGCGGAGAGAGCGGTGAAAACGAACGACATTTCGCAAAGCCCTAGCCAGTAGCTGCCGCGAACAGATCGTAACCCGCTGCCGACAACCAAATGCTGCCGAACGAGCGGGCAAAATATGATGGGAATTTGCAGTAAGTCAAGTGCAAGTGTGGCACGTTGCTGACCGTAGCTGCAGCGATGCACGTAGAATTGCTCACGCAAATACTAAGCTACACACACACACACACATGTTTATGTATTTGCTCAAAGCGCGTTGTTGTATGCGAATAGACAAAGCACAACAGTGCTGGCAACAATTCAAAGCGCGTAATTAGATTTTAGCCGCGTTGCGGTCGGATTGCCAAATGTTGTTGCGGCAACAAAAACAACAGCAACACGAATTCAAGCTACAGTAATGGGTAGCACGTAGGCAGCAATTTTGCTTTGTAGGCAGGCAGGCAGGCAGACTGGCAGCAATGGTTAGAAGTCAGCAACATCTGGCTGCTGCAGACTTGGCTGTTTGGCAGTCGGAAGTCAAAAGGTGAAAAGCGCATAGTGGCAACAGCAGGTTAACCGCAAACGCGCATGGAAAATCTGGCTAACGCTTACACACACACACAACAATGCTCAGCAGTACAGTATTGAGGCAAAAATAGCACTTACACATGCCGGCACAGCGGTAATTCAATTCAATTAAACAACTCAAACTTAATGCGATTTATAAGCGCCACTTGACGGCATTGCTGCTGCCGCCATCAACATTTAAATTTAAACAAATGAGCATGCAGTGCGCCACTACAACAGCAGCTGCGCCACGTTGGCTTACAACAGCCACACAACAGAGGTAACAGCACACACATAGTTGCACGAACACAAAAAATACATAAGCACAAGCACACTTAGCTCGTACGTGCGTTGTGAAAGAGCCAGCTATGCGCAAGAAGCACGCCACTTAATTGCAACAAATATGAGACAGACATTTAGTTTCAACTACAGTAAGTAAGCAACGCTAAAAATTAGACGGAACCGGATATTAAATACTCCTGCAAATTATTATATTGCAAGTTTTATGTTTCAAAACACTTTAAGGAGCAAGAAAAAACTTCAGAAAAAATCCTAACAACAACTTGATCTTGTTCGCTCAATTTGTATGACATTTTATTATTATTTATTTATTCAGGAATAGTAGCGCATTCTGAGAAAATAATATCTGCCAAATTTCGTCAAGATATTCTGTCAAATAAAGATGTTTTCCTTACAATACTTAAGTTTGATCGGTCAGTCTGTATGGCAGCTATATACTGGAGTGGTCTTATCTGAACAATATCTTTAGAGATTTTATTGTGGCTTTAGTACAATATTCCATGCCAAAGATGATCTTGTCAAATAAAGCAGTTTTTCATACAAGGACCTGATTTTTATCGTTCAGTATATTGTATGGCAATTTTTTGGCGGTTTCGATTAATGAGTAGCTTCCTAAAGAGAAAAGGAGGTATGCAAAATTCCAGATCGATATCTCAAAAACAGAGACACGATTTGTCTCGTCATCCCGTTCACGTGTATATAGTAGTCAAAAAAGTATTTTCGTATCTCTAATCAAACTTCAACTTATTTTATTTATATTTAATAATAAATAAATAAACAAATATGTACCATTTTGATCGACCAGTTTTTGCCAGTTTATCGCTTGAGATATTACTCCATCAGTTTAAATCGAAATTTCGAAATTTTCAAAACGAAAGCGATCGAACAATTGGTGTGCTAGACGAACTCATACAGCATCGTCTCCGCAAACTTCACAAATTTCAAAATACAGCGAATTTCATCATTTTTTCCACTTAATTTTAAACAACAGTAACTTTTTTCCCCGCATTTAATTTTCTTGGTTTAATGAAGCCTAAAATCTGACCTTTCCAACACTATATGGTATGACACAATGTAATTGGTAGCAGTGGGGATATACGACTGCAAAGACATCTATTGACAAAATACGAAAAGACTTTTCGACTACCCAATATAAATAATTTATACGGTCTCCGTTGTTTTCTTCTGGGTGTTGTGGGAACTTCGTACAAACTTAATTTACACTGGTATAAAAAATTGCCATTAAGACTAACATTATGTTTTTAGGCGAATCTCAGACCGACCGTTACTATTTTGGATTCGAAATATAGCTTATGGCTCTAAGAGCTTCATAAGCATGCAGTTTCTTATCTCTATTGCTAAAAGAGATATTTATGTAAGTTCTGAACGTGAGATAAAAATCGCCATTTGATTCCCTTGACTTTTGATATCAATTTACATGATGAGAAATTATTTCAACTTAACTAGACGTTTAAAATAGTTTTTTCCTAATACAAAAACAAATTATTCCTTTGACAAAACTTTAGTTCACATGTTGACCGATATACTGTGCCCAAAAAATAAGGTGACATTGTGTTTGTTTTGAAAATTCTTTATTTATTCTTCCAAATCAATTTCATCCCCTTCAAAGTAATCCACTCTCGATGCAATGCACTTATGCCAACGAGTTTTCCAATCTTCGAATCTCTGGTTGTAGTCACTTTCCGGGATGGCCTTCAGTTCCGTCTTCGCTGCGGCTTAAATCTCCTCTATCGTATAAAAACGGTGTTCCCGGAGCGGTCTTTTGAGCTTGGTAAACAGCCAGAAATCGCACGGCGCCAGATCAAGTGAATACGGTGGTTGCGAAACGATATCGGTTGAGTTTTTGGCGAAATGATTACGAATTACGAGGGCAGTATGGGGTTGTGCATTATGGTGGTGTTGACTGTTTGACCGGTAGGAAGGAATTCATAATGCACAACACCACGATAATCGAAGAAAACAGTCAACATGACCTTGATTTTTGAGCAACTTGGCGAGATTTTTTTGTACTCGGCTCTCTTTTGGACCAAATCTAATCGGCAGTTATAATGCATTTCATTACACCCTGGTAGTCGGAAAGCATCGTTTCACACACTTCAAAGCGACGTCTTTTTTCCAAAAATTTCAATGTTTTCGGTACCAGTCGAGATTTGACGCGCTTGAGGCCCAAAACATCCTTCAAAATGGTATTGGCTGCGCCTTTCGGTATGTCAACTTCATCAGCAAGGTCTCTAATTGTTAATCGACGGTTTTTCAACACCAAATCTTTGTTTAGTTGAACGTGAGCTTCGTCGGTTGAGGTTGATGGTCGCCCTGGGCGCTTTTCGTCTTCGACATTTTCACGGCGGCTTGGAACTCACTATACCACTTGTAAACATTTTTTGTAGACATAGCCTCATCACCAAAGGCTTTCTGCACCATCCTCAACGTATCCACGGCAGAAAATTGATTCCGTAAACAAATTTAATGCAAATTCTTTGCTCATCAAATTTCGACATCGCAAAAAACGAAAAACTCACTTTTAGCAGCTCACAAAACGGCACGTATCTCAAACAGTAAAGAATATTTTGACATAAAATTTAACAAAAATGTGACTGAGAGTACTACTAACATAAAAACAAAAATAATTTTCCACATCCTTCGACGCGCGCAGTTTAAATTCAAATGCCACCTTATTTTTAGGGCACAGTACGAAAACTATGAAAAAAATATGTCAGTTTTAGCTTATGTTTCGCTAAATGTAACATTCTTATTATATTTGATTAAATTATGTCATATGCAGATACAGCTTATAGTCAGCCGAAAATATAGAAACAGTTTGGCATATCTTCAGTTTCTTAATGGAAGTTGTCACACATCGCCGACGCATAGTCGACAAGGTTTTATTTACTTTTTTATTATTGGATAAGGTTTCTGTAGTAATTATAAACCTGGTGGGACTTAAACAGATTTTCTATATAACATATTCACGATTGTGGCTAACTGTTCTCCATTTCCAAATTACCTCTGAGCGCCATTCACTTGGGAATGGTCAGAAACGATTTTTTTACATATGGTTGAAGCAGCTCATGACTTCCAGTCTTAGACTAGGTATCCTCTAGGCAACCAAAAGACATCCATTTGAAAGCGAGCTTAATTGAGAAGGCGGAAGATCCCTCCTCAGGGTTTTGCGCTGGGTTTGGGCGACGATCCCCACCCGCAAACGAAAGCCATCCCCAACGAAAGGAAGAAAACAGCCTCGCTATTGTAAACTCAGCTATAACCCCGGAAGAAGGAACATAATGTATTTGTTTTGTGCTAAAGTTGTTCTAAATTTGTTAAGTAATCTATCAAATGTGTTATTTATCCGAAAGGTGAACAGTATTTTTAAACTTATCCACCTTCAGGACTCCCACCATTCTTAGTTAGTTTCTGTTGTTATTCAATACATTTTTTAGATTTCACTTGAAGAGTGATTTTTAATACTTAATATATAAGGGCGATCGTCGCCAGATTTCTCCAATGAACTATGTCTATAGAGCTCTATCGTAATAGCTCAGATGGTATACGAGATGTACACAATTTTGAATCTATAGGAGATTGAGGACATGCCTCCTATTAAAAGATTGAAACCTTTTACGTTCTCGTCGTCTAAAACACGTTTAGCAAATGTGTTTTTATAGGTTAATTCTTTATTGGTATATTGAAAGTAAGAGTCAATGCCATGCTATATCTATCTCTGCTATTTTGAGATATTATAGGTATTAAAAAAGCCGGTATACATACATACATATGTATGTAGATATAGATGTATATAATTTTCAGTCGATCGAAGAGATAAATAAAATTCCCAAAAGTGCTTATGAAAATCGTTTCGAGGACTGGAAAAGTAGCTGGTATGAGTGTAATACACTATTGGGACTTCCTTTAAAGGCGACAAAATAAATGTTGATGAATAATTAAATATCTTGCAATTTATTTACATTTGCAAGGGAACATTTTTGTCACAATGTAAGTGTATGACTGTGCACATACTGTTGTCCCACGTAGCCAAAACTCCCATCGGCTGTTATCACAATTCTTCAGACTTTTCTTGCTCAAGCATTTCCAAGCATGCATCCATCCACAAGTCGTTATTATGCATAAAGAAAATAAGCTAACGATCATAAGTAACCAGTGGCAGGTTTTTCGCGCCTTTCACCACAGGGAAATCAGCATTGAAAGTTGTACACTATGGTGAAAAGCTGCCATGAGAAGTTTTTGCAACGCACTGTGGTTGGAAAGAAGTACAGTTTTGAAAGAAATTCCTGTCATTAAAACATGCGGTAAGTTGCTTCAGTTTTATCATTTTTGATGATTTATTTACTTCAAAGCACTATCTTAGGTATTTTGGTTGATGTCAGTGCAAACTTTTCACACAAAATTTTCGCCTAAGAGTTTTAAACGTGAAAAAGAGGCTTAGTATCATAAATCCCTCATCTTACTGTACGCATTAAAATTATTCCCGTTACTTATGTTTCATTAGCTGTTTTCGATTCGTCATTGCTCAGCTCCCTGTCTTGTCCTACCGCTCTCTTATCAAAACAAAAAATAATAATAATAGTAACAATAATACATGGAAAAATAATAACAACATTAGTGAGTTTTATTCTAGTTACTCTCGAAATAGCTTAATGTACAAAATTTATTATTATAATTGAGCAGTTTTTATAATATTCGATTTGGTGGACTCTAACGCTTGTCCAACCATAGCTAGCAACTTATTTCGCCAGTAGAATATTGAGTTCCAGACTTTATTATTTAAAATATTTTTTTATGAATTTCACAAAAATCTGAACACTGTGCTGTGCTGGTGCCAAGTGCCACACTAAACTTTACTTTTGCGAATTATAAAATTTTTTGAAGAAAACTTTAGGCAAATATCATCTACTCATATGTGTATATGAGCGCAGCGCATGGCACGCGTTATGAGGGGGCTTGCGCATTTGGGGCGATGCGGCGAACACAAG
>CM050323.1:5234252-5263924 GCA_027475135.1 Bactrocera correcta | reverse complement strand
CAATATCATTAGCCTTATGGCAGTATTCGGTAAAAATTCTAGAAATTTTTAACAATTTTACTGTTATTACGTATACATGTCTATAATTACCGTCAGCTGTTCGACATGTGCAATATCAGGAGTAGAATTCAGGCTTACGTCGAAATATTTAGCAGGTTGCACTTTTATAGAAACACGTTGTAATATTAAATTTTGAATTAATAATAATAGGTTGTCAAAAAAGTCTTGCGTATTTTTATTGAATGATTTATTGAATTTATTGAAATGGTTTCTAACGGTTTGATGACTCATGCCCAGTTCTTGAACGATGCTACGGGTGCTACTATGCCGGTCTCTTTCGACCAATTCCGCAATTTTATCGCAATTTTCGACGACAGGCCTTCCGGAGCGTGGCGCATCTTCGACCACCTCTACACCAGAACGAAAACGTTGAAACCATCGTTGTGCGGTGGAAATGGTAATTGTATCGGGTCCATAAACAGCACAAATTTTATTGGCGACATGGGATGCATTTTTGCCTTTATCGTGGTACCTCTGTAAAATATGCCGTATTTTCTCTTTATTTTGCTCCATGTTTGGGACGCTATAACTCACTAACGACAATCAATCAAACACATGTTAGCGCGTGAAATAAGATTTCCATAAAGGTATAGCATGACCCGATGCGACGAATAAAACTAGAACTACGCTCTTTCAACGCCAACTAGCGAAAATACTGCAAGCCTTTTTTGACAACATAATATAATTTTTGTATACATATATTGTTTTAGATAGGCACGCTTTTTTCTTTAAACATGTCTAACACTTTCACCACTTCTTCGGAAATAAACATCCGATCTAAGTTCTTTTCGATTCAAATTCATATCAAATTTATTTTTGGCCTTTTCCATTTTCACAAACCTAGGATTAGGATCAATAGGATTTATTTTGAATAAAAAATATTTCACGGAAAAAAATCTTTAATACTTCAAATAAATGCCACATTCTAATGAATACGTATTTCAACTTCGAAAGTAAAGTGAAAACACTATACTCTACAGAAACTACAAATATTCAAGGTCTGTCGCAAAAGAAAGAGAACTTTTTAAATATAACTGTTTCTGGTGGCGCCACCTATTGGTGAAATAAAAAGTTTGTTCTCTTGTTGATATTTCCTAAAAATTTAAAGAAAATTGGGTAACTACAATCGATGTTATCGATCAAAAAGTAACAGCAGCTTTTGGTCATCGGTCGTAAAATGCATTTTGAACAAAGAGCAAATATCAAATTTTGTTTTAAACTTGGGAAAACGTTTACTGACACATTTCAAATGATGAAAACAGTTTATGGTGATCAGTGCCTGTCCCGTAGTAATGTACATGAGTTCTTTAAACAATTCCAAGAAGGTCGTGAGGATCTCTGTGACGATCAGAAGTCACCGAAAAAAAGTCGACTTCAGAAGTCAAAAATAATAGCATTGCTGATTTGTTTTTACGATTCCGAGGGTATTGTACACCGAGAGTTCGTCCCACCTGGCCAAACGATAATGCTGTGTTTTACCTTGGTGTTATGAAGCGTCTTTTGTCACGCATTCGTCGTGCTCGGCCACAATACCCTGAGGCAGGGTCCTGGCGCCTGTTGCACGATAATGCGCGGTGTCATCGATCGACGCTTGTCACTGATTTTTTGACAAAAAACTACATATTAACCATTAATCACTCACCCTACTCACCTGATCTGGCACCCTGTGATTTTTACCTATTTGGAAAACTTCATTTGCCCATGAAAGGACACTGGTTTCAGGACATTTCAGCTTTCCAAAAGGCGACGACCGATATTCTCAAGAGCATTCCGAAAAATTACCTTAAACACTCATTTGAAATGCTAATTGACCGAGCTAGACGCTGTTTCGAAACAAGGAAACTACTTTGATTAAAAAAATTTAATTTTTGAAAAATATTAATTTTTTGCTGTTTTTTTAACAGATCTTTTTCTTTTGCGACAGACCTTGTATTTCATATACTTTGAGTATGTAAGAAAAATTTCAAGAGAAAAAAGTATTTTCTAAACTATTATTTCTTATTTTCAACAACATTATTCGATAGAATAGTTTAGAATTCAATGGACAAATTAATTGATACGTAGGTAGATAGGTAGATTCAATAAAATTTTAGTTTATTTCTTCGGCTCTAAAAATTTTCCACCTCATACATCTTGTTGCCCTGGCCGATCTTTATAATATGTGACCTGGTCTACGAAAACAGGGCTTAGGTGTCAAATAATATTTTTTTTTTTTTTTTTTTTTTTTTTGTTGAAACCTAATACATTTGGTTAAGGTGATAATAATAAATCAAAAATTAAAAACAAGAAGACAAATAAAAACGTCACACTTACATAGCATAATTTTATTCTATATGAACATCTTTGACGAGGGAAATGAAGCATTTGTGTAATGTTGCCTTGTAATGAGGCAACTAGCGGCTAAATTTCGGAATTATTAAAAAACGAAGGAAACATGCAGCGTGTAAATGTTAAATTTTTTTTATTAAAAACATTTTTAATAACTTTAACAATGTTTGATATCACTACAATTAGTTGCAAAAATTAACGAGCAGTTTTATTTGAATAACTTAAAAACAAATTACATAGAAACTAATAGTAATATTCATACATATAGTACATGGTATATAATTAATTCCTTTATATTTTAGCTTTCAACTAAGCTATGTGGTTTTTTTCGACGTAATCGACTAGAACGGCATGTGTCTAAAAGAAGATTTCTCGCCTCTTCGTTCACATGCGCATTAAGCCTTTTGTAGTGGGCATCTGCCTGACTCCTTATTTCTTCGGCGATTGTATTCATCCTTAGGTCTCGATGAATATCAGCATTTCTGCAGTACCAGGGAGCATTTACAATGCCTCTTAGCACCTTGTTTTGAAACGTTGTATAATATTAATACTTGGCACATCCCCAAAATTGGCCACCAAATGACCATACCGGCTTGATTATTTGTTTATAAAGTAGTAATCTGTTGTGTATGGACAGGTGTGACCTTCGTCCAATTAGCCATTTCATTTTCGACAATTTCAGATTTTGTTCAATCCTTTATTTTAATACGCTCTCTCCAACGTAATCTAGCATCGAGCCTGATGCCAAGATATTTAGCTGTATTTGCGTATTTTATGCAGACATCTAGAATACTTATAGGTTGATAAGTGATTCTTTTGTTAGTAAAATTTACATGAACCGATTTGCCACCGTTTAGTTTTATTCTTCATTTTTTAGTCCAACTTACTACACAGTTGATTGCATAGTGCAGGTTTAGCGCACCTTTTTCTGCTGTTTTTTCGACGCTTTTATTGCGGTGGCATCAGCAAAGGTGGCAGCTCAAATAATTGATTTAATGCTTTAATGTCAAGAAAACCGTATTTCGAAACTGAAAGGTCATATGAAACACCATTTATATATTTTGACTTTATAAAAATAACATCAAAGTCTGATCCATTTAAAATCTACAACAACAGCAACAGAGATACATATCCGATTGTTTACTCTTACTGTTAGTATAAATGAAAAATTTGAATATGGAAAATCAACGCAAAACATCGGAGTGCTGACTTATGGATAAAGACTCTTCACAAGTAACGGAGTTTCCATACAAGAGCTTGATTACAGCTATTGGGGAAAAAAATTGCATTTCGTTGTCTTTTTCCTTATATGCCAATATATAAAAATTATTGTCTTGGCTTATAACGGGTGGGCCATCAAACGTTTAAAATTTGAATTATCTATATTTCGACATTGGAAACGTCAAATACCATTCGGAAAGTGACAGATTTTCAGTAAAAAGTCTAAAATTTACGAAATATGTATGTCGTTATTCACTAGAAGAAAACTGAGAAATATTGAAAAAAAAATAAAAATACTGAGGATAGTCAATTTTACCGAAAAATCCTCTTTACGGACGAGGCTCATTTCCACCTCGATGGTTACGTTAACAAGCGGAATTGTCGCGTTTGGGACACAGGACGGCGGTACGTGCCATAAAGCAAACGTTACACTCAATCTTTTACGCCCTAACTTCGAAAATCGCATAATCAGCAAAAGAGGTGATGCGAATTGGCCTCCCAGAAGCTGCGAATTAACTCCGTTGGACTATTTTCTGTGGGGAGCTGTTAAAGATAAATGTTACGCCAACCATCCAGAAACAATTCAAGATCTAATGTACGAGATTCAAGCTGCTGGGGCTGCCATAAGGCCAGAAACCTTGGAGAAAGTACTCCAATATTGGGTGAATCGGATAAACTACTGTAAACTCAGCCGTGGTGATCATTTGTCCGAAATTGTTCTCCACAAACAAATTCTATAAAACAACCTTTTAAATAAATGTTAGACCTTTGAAGAATATCAAGCCGTTTTTTTATTGACTTTTTAAATTTAAAATTTTATATGACCCACCCTTTACTTGTATCACATATATTTTATATATAATATGTTTCGGCTTTGATATTGTAAAATTAAGAATAAAATAAAATACTTTGCTTACACCTACACTTATGCTCCTTTTACTTGTTTTTTTTTTTTTTCATTTATTCTTTTAACTATTATCAAATATTAGCAGAATTTATTTTGTTTTTTTATTAACTAAATGTCTCTGGTATAAATATTTATATTTCCTTAAGTTTAGCATAAATTTCTTGAAAGCTCTCTAAACTTGCCTTTTAGTCGTGAAATTGTACTCCACGACTCTTGCGTTGCTGGTAATATTGATGTGTGTAAATATTATCGCTTAAACACTCAAAAACTCATAAATGTCCGTTTGTGGTGCAAACACGTTGCGGTCGTAAAGTGGAGCGCTGTTGCACGCTCTGCCCGCCATAAGCAGCTTGTAAGCAATGCCGAAAGTGCAGGCTTCTATATGCAAACAGGCGCACGGACAGGGGCTGGCATTGACAGTTATGTAAGTCTATAGCGCACATAAACTCGCACATATACAAATCTTGCTTCTATGCAAATATATTTGGCACGCACACATAGACATAGATAGCGGAGTCATAAATTCTTGCTTGCTTGCAACGCCTGCCATTTGTCTGCGCTTCCGCAACCGCCCACCTGAGGATCGCCTGTCAAGCGTGGTGTACTAATGCACTCCAACTTAATATCTGCCTGCATACGTGCCCAAGTGCAACGCAAGTATTCCAGCAGCCAGCCGAGCTGCATCGTTGGCCATAAAAAAGCAGGCAGCCATAGCTCGTAATAGCGTTTCAGTGCGGACAGAGCGGTGAAAACGAACGACATTTCGCAAAGCCCTAGCCAGTAGCTGCCGCGAACAGATCGTAACCCGCTGCCGACAAGCAAATGCTGCCGAACGAGCGGGCAAAATATGATGGGAATTTGCAGTAAGTCAAGTGCAAGTGTGGCACGTCGCTGACCGTAGCTGCAGCGATGCACGTAGAATTACTCACGCAAATACAAAGCTATATACAGGCACATATATAGTATATGTATATGTATGTATATGCTCAAAGCGCGTTATTGTATGTGAATAGACAAAGCACAACAGTGCTGGCAACAATTCAAAGCGCGTAATTAGATTTTAGCCGCGTTGCGGTCGGATTGCCAAATGTTGTTGCGGCAACAAAAACAACAGCAACACGAATTCAAGCTACAGTAATGGGTAGCACGTAGGCAGCAATTTTGCTTTGTAGGCAGGCAGGCAGGCAGACTGGCAGCAATAGTTAGAAGTCAGCAACATCTGGCTGCTGCAGACTTGGCTGTTTGGCAGTCGGAAGTCAAAAGGTGAAAAGCGCATAGTGGCAACAGCAGGTTAACCGCAAACGCGCATGGAAAATCTGGCTAACGCTTACACACACACACAACAATGCTCAGCAGTACAGTGTTGAGGCAAAAATAGCACTTACACATGCCGGCACAGCGGTAATTCAATTCAATTAAACAACTCAAAGTTAATGCGATTTATAAGCGCCACTTGACGGCATTGCTGCTGCCGCCATCAACATTTAAATTTAAACAAATGAGCATGCAGTGCGCCACTACAACAGCAGCTGCGCCACGTTGGCTTACAACAGCCACACAACAGAGGTAACAGCACATAGTTGCACGAACACAAAAAATACATAAGCACAAGCACACTTAGCTCGTACGTGCGTTGTGAAAAAGCCAGCTATGCGCAAGAAGCACGCCACTTAATTGCAACAAATATGAGACAGACATTTAGTTTCAACTACAGTAAGTAAGCAACGCTAAAAACTAGACGGAACCGGATATTAAATACTCCTGCAAATTATTATATTGCCAGTTTTATGTTTCAAAACACTTTAAGGAACAAGTAAAAACTTCAGAAAAAATCCTAACAACAACTTGACCTTGTTCGCTCAATTTGTATGACATTTATTCAGGACTTGTGGCGCATTCTGAGAAAATAAAATTTGCCAAATTTCGTGTCAAGACATCCTGTAAAATAAAGCTGTTTTCCATACAAGACTTGAGTTTCATCGGTCAATATATAAGGCAGCTATATACTGTAGTGGTCTTATCTGACAATATCTTTAGAGATTTTACCGTGGCTTTAGTACAATATTCCATGCCAAAGACGATCTTGTCAAATAAAGCAGTTTTCCAGAAAAGGATCTGATTTTTATCGTTTAGTTTATATAGTATGGCGGTATCGATAAATGAGTAGCTTCCAAAAGAGAAAGGAGGTATACAAATCTTCATATTGATATCTCAAAAACCGAGACGTGAACTGTCTCGTCATCCTGTTCACATGTATATGGTAGTCAAAAAAGTCTTTTCGTATCTCTAATCAAACTTCAACTTATTTGTTTTATATTTATAATAATAAATAAATAAACAGATATGTTCCATTTTCGTCGACGTCTCTATCCATCAGTGTAAATCGAAATTTCGAAATTTTCAAAACGAAAGCGAGCGAACAATTGATGTGCTACACGGACTGATACAGCATCGTTTTCGTAAACTTCACAAATTTCAAAATACAGCGAATTTCTTCATTATTTCCACTCATTTTTGTACAACTGTAACTTTTTTCCGCTCATTTAATTTTCATGGTTAAATGAAGCTTAAAATCTCACCTTTCCAACACTATATGGTATAACACAATGTAATTGGTAGCAGTGGGGATAGACGACTGCAAAGACATTTATTGATAAAATGCGAAAAGATTTTTTCGACTACCCGATATAAATATTTTATACGGTCTCCGTTGTTTTCTTCTGGATGTTACGAACTTCGTACAAACTTAATTTACACTGGTATAAAAAAATTGCCATCAAGACAAATATTATGTTTTAAGGAGCGAAATTCAGACCGACCGTGACTACTGTGGATTCGAAATATAGCTTATGGCTCCAAGAGCTTCATAAGTATGCAGTTTCTTATCTCTGTTGTTATAAGAAATATTTATTTAAGTTCTGAACGTGAGACAAAAATCACCATTTGATTCCCTTGACTTTTTACATTAATTTACATGATGAGAAATTATTTAAACTTAACTAAATGTTTATTATAGCTTTCTCCCAATATAAAAATAAATTATTCCTTTGGCAAAACTTCATAAGTTCACATATTGACCGATATACTGTGCCCAAAAAATAAGGTGACATTGCATTTATTTTGAAAATTCTTTATTTATTCTTCCAAATCAATTTCATTCCCTTCAAAGTAATCCCCTCCCGATGCAATGCACTTGTGCCAACTAATTTTCCAATCTTGGAAACACTGGTTGTAGTCACTTTCCGGGATGGCCTTCAGTTCCGTCTCCGCTGCGCCTTGAATCTCCTTTATCGTATAAAAACGGTGTCCCCGGAGCGGTCTTTTGAGCTTGGTGATCAGTCAGAAGTCGCACGGCGCCAGATCAGGTGAATACGGTGGTTGCGGAACGATATGGGTTGAGTTTTTGCGAAATGATCACGAATTACGAGGGGCAGTATGGGATGGTGCATTATCGTGGTGTAAAAACCAAGAATTGTCTTTCCACAATTCCGGCCTTTTTAGGCGGATAGCGTTACGCAAATGACGCATAATGTTCAAATAATATTCCTTGTTGACTGTTTGACTGGTTGAAAGGAATTCATAATGCACTACACCACGATAATATTGAGCGACTTTGGCGCGATTTTTTTGGTCTCGGCTCTCTTTTGGCACGATATTCGCTCGATTCATCTGTTGTTTCGGGGTCGTAAGCATAGATCCAAGTCTCATCGCCAGTTAAAATGCATTTCATGATACCTTGGTATTCGGAAAGCATCGTTTCACACACTTCAACGCTAAAAAATTCAATGTTTTCGGTACAAGTCGAGATTTGACGCGCTTGAGGCCCAAAACATCCTTCAAAATGGTATTGGCTGCGCCTTTCGGTATGTCAACTTCATCAGCAAGGTCTCAATTGTTAATGGACGGTTTTTCAACACCAAATCTTTGATTTCTTGAACGTGAGTTTCGTCGGTTGATGTTGATGGTCGCCCTGGACGCTCTTCGTCTTCGACACGTTCACGGCCAGCTTGGAATTCACTATACCACTTATAAACATCTGTTTTAGACATAGCTTCATCACCAAAATCTTTCTGCACCATCTTCAATGTATCCGCAGCCGTAAACAAAAATTTAATGCAAATTCTTTGCTCAACAAATTTCGACATCGCAAAAAACGAAAAACTCACTTTTAGCAGCTCACAAAACGACACGTATCTCAAACACTAATGAATATTTTACCATGAAATTTTACATAAATGTGACTGACAGTACTAACAACATAAAAACAAAAATAGGACTTAAACAGATCATCTATATAACATATGCATGATTATGGCTAACTGCTGTCCATTTCCAAATTACCCCTGAGCGCCATTCACTGGGGAATGGCCAGAAACGATTCTTTTACATATGGCTCAAGCAGATCACGACTTTCAGTCTTAGACCAGGTATCCTCTGGGAAGGAAAAAGACATCCATTTGATAAAAAGCTAAATTGACAGGACGGAAGATCCCTCTTCAGGGTTTTGCGCTGGGTTTGGGCGACGATCCCCACTCCTAAACGAAAGCCATCCCCAACGAAAGTAAGAAAACAGCCTTGCTGTTGTAAACTCAGCTATAACTCCAGAAGAAGAAGCATAGTGCAGTGCTAAAGTTGTTCTAAATTTGTTAAGTAATTATCAATTATGTTATTTATCCGAAAGGTGAACAGTATTTTTAAACTTATCCACCTTCAGGACTCCCACCATTTTTAATTAGTTTCTGTTGTTATTCATTACATTTTTTAGATTTCCCCTGAAGAGTGATATTTAATACTTAATACATAAGGGCGATCGTCGCCAGATTTTTTCAATGAACTATATCTATAGAGTTCTGTCGAAATAGCTCAGATGGTAAACGAGATGTAAACGACTTCAAATTTATAGGAGATTGAGGACATGCCTCCTATTAAAAGATTGAAACCATTTTTTATCCTCGTCGCCCAAAACACGTTTTATAGTGGGTTTATAACTTAATTGTTGGAATGAGTCAATATCATCCTGTATCTACCTCTGCTATTTTGAGATATTATAAGTATTCCAAAAGCCGGTATACATACATATGTCTGTACATATAGATTTATATAGTTTTCAGTCGATCGAAGAGATAAAATAAAATTCGCTGAAGGCTACTCCAAAAGTGCTTATGAAAATCGTTTCGAGGACTAGAGAAGTAGCTGGTATAAGTGTATTACATCTGTTGGGGATTCCTTTAAAGGCGAGCAAATAAATGTTGATGAATAATTAAATATCGTGGGTTTTATTTATATTTTCAAGAGAACATTTTTGTCACAATGTGAGTGTATGACTGTGCATATACTGTTGTCCCACGTAGCCAAAACTCCCATCGGCTGTTATCACAATTCTTCAGACTTTTCTTGCTCAAGCGTTTCCAAGCATGCATCCATCCACAAGTCGTTACTATACATAAAAAAATAAGCTAACGATCATAAGTAACCAGTGGCAGGTTTTTCGCGCCTTTCACAACAGGGAAATCAGCATTGAAAGTTGTACACTATGGCAAAAAGCTGCCATGAAGCATGCCGCACTGTGGTTGGAAAGAAATATAGTTTTGAAAGAAATACCTATCATTAAAACATGCGGTAAGTTGCTTCAGTTTTATCATTTTTGATGATTTATTTACTTCAAAGCATTATCTTAGGTATTTTGGTTGATGTCAGTGCAAACTTTTCACACAAAATTTTCGCCTAAGAGTTTTAAACGTGAAAAAGAGGCTTAGTATCATAATTCCCTCATCTTACTGTACGCATTAAAAAGTATTCTCGTTACTTATGTGTCATTAGTTGTCTTCGATTCGCCATTTCTCAGCTCCCTGTCTTGTCTTACTGTTCTCTTATCAAAACAAAAAAATAATAATAATTTTAATAATAATACATGGAAAAGTAATAACAACATTAATGAGTTCAATTCTAGTTACTCTCACAATAGCTTAATGTACAAAATGTATTATTATAACTGAGCAGTCCTTATAATGTTCGATTTGGTGGACTCTAACGCTTGTCCAACTATAGTTAGCAACTTATTTGGCCAGCAGAATATTGAGTTCTAGACTTTATTATTCAAAATATTTTTTATGAATTTCACAAAAATCTGAACACTGTGCTGTGCTGGTGCCAAGTGCCACACTAAACTTTACTTTTGCGAATTATAAAATTTTTTGAAGAAAACTTTAGGCAAATATCATCTACTCATATGTGTATATGAGCGCAGCGCGTGGCACGCGTTATGAGGGGGCCTGCGCATTTGGGGCGATGCGGCGAACACAAGCGCGTAATTAATGAAATATTTTCGACTTAAAACTTCTGATTGTCATTTGGAATTTTGCGGAATTGTCGGCATATTATCGCAAGGGAGTTGAGGTGCGGAAAACGAACCAACTTAAAACAGAGGAAATGTATGCGTCTGTACACGAGGGTACACCGAAGTGAACGTGTGTATAAGAACTAAGTATGAAACTGTGTTTGCAATAACGGCAAGTCATTTTATAACGGTATACATTAAATGACATACAAAGCGATGCAGCAACTTATAGTAATACCCGTTACTTGTGCATGAAGCAGCGTAAAGGCCATGAGCCAACATACAGCACGCGAGCACATTGCATGGAGAACCCGGTGCGGTAAGTGTGTGCGAGCGGATTGTCAACAGAACGTGAAGAAATAATTAAAAACATGTTGATAGTTGGCAAAACTTCGCGCAACACAAACACATCATCGACACACGCAAAATTTCATGAAAATCCAAGCGAACTCACCTTGCCTAACCTTATGTCTGCTGCTTGGGTACAAGTGCCCTTAAAAGGCATACGTGACTAATTTGCAAACAATTGAGCGCCCACCTCACCCATACACATGTAGATAACTGCCAATAATTGTCAAAGCATAAATAATAATTTGCTTGCCGAGCAGAAATTAAACGAAATTGTTTTGCAACTTCGGCTTCGACATTAAATTAAGTGGAGCGCACAGCATGGCCACCAACGCAAAGAACATAAAAATTCTTTAAAATGTCTGAAATTGCCGCCGGCATTGGATCACAACGACACACACACACCCAAAACACACTGGCTTTTATGAGTTTGGCGCAGACAAAGAGGCAGACAGCAGGCGCAAGGCTCGCAATGAATGTGCACGAAGAACACATTCCACATTTATTTCTCGAAAATATATGGCTATCCAATTTCAATCTCTTATAAACCAGTACGCACAGAAATTGACAAGCTACGCAGCAGTAAGCTCACGCATGTTATTAGAAATACGTCGAGGACAATGCGAAAGGACAGCGGTCTGGTATAGCCGCTCGCTAGCTAGATTTAAGACATTCGATTATCACTGAGCCGGTTTTAGCTGCGCTGACTGACGGGTTATTTGCAAAAGCAGTGTGTATGCTGGGCCGTAGGGCGGCCGCAATAAAAACAGCAGACAAATCGCCGCAGGATAATTCGTTGCTGAAAACGAAACGAAATGAAATCAAACGAAATAAATGAAAAACATGCCAAGGCCACAACGCAACGTCGAGTAATAAATCTAAAGCTACAATAACTGAAATGGAAACGAAGACATAGGAGGCGAGAGTGCGGGAAAAAATCAGAGCAGATACCAACTGACAATGATGGTGGGGCAACGGCGTGTGGCGGCCGGAGGCGTAGAACGCATGGAAATTTAAGCACGATAAATATTATTTTCTTCATCGAATGAAATTCGAAATTGCAAAACAAGCCAAATGAACAAATACCATGCTAGCCTTAGCATGGCTATGTATATTGTATGTACTATAACGCACGTTAAAGAGGTAATTGATGGTGTTCAAGAAACAGGTTTTAAGGTAGAAGTATAACGAAAATGTTTCGATTAATATTTTTTGAAATAAACAAGCAATATTTTATATAGCTTAATTATTAATTAGTTTAAGTATTTATTTTTTGGTGACATAGCATGTATTTCTTAATAATGTAGTAAGGATTTAAAATCCATATGCTGTTAAACGTAAGACCAACTAGTAACCGATTTTAGTTTCCTATAAAATTTTTTCAAGCCATAGGCATATATTTATTCGAATGTTGAGAGATGCCAATTTTCAGACTAAGATCGTCTTTAAACTACTAGTTCCTTAAATATACATGTTCAATTTATGTAGGTCCTCAGGAAGCAAATTAAGTCGTGCTCTCCTTCCAAACCCACTTTTTTACAAGAATGCTATAAGTCTAAGGTTTTTCTTCTTATTTCGGATTTTTTTATTCTATTACAAAATGTGCTTAGTCACTACAAAGCAATTATAATTAATTTCCTGTAGTTACGTATGGCAAGCACCAACTTCGTGGAGGTTCAGAGCAAACATTACGAGGTTACATGGGCTTACTGGTTTACAAAAATTGATTTTTTATTCTTTTATTAAATTTTGCAACACCTCTAGAACATTGTTCTAATTTTCAAGTTAATTCGAGTAAAAGGGTCGTAGATACAGCCTTGAGAACTTGTGCACTCGAGGCTAGCTACGCTTATTGCGCCGTCCTAAACGCGTTTTTCTCGTAACTGTGTTTATGAAGTCGCTTGGCAACATTTCTCAAGAACATTTCTTTTCCGAAAGGTCACCGGAAATGGCGTCACAATGGCCGATTTAAATTTTTTTTTTTCAAGAATTGCAGAATTTCTTTGTTAATAGTGTGTGTTTGTAATAATAAATCGATTTTTATTTTATAAATTCTTATAAAATATTTTTTTTTATGTGAGAAAAACATTGTTGAATTGCAACTCCTTACTGAAAATGGCTTGTGTAAAGCACTTTACCGCGCAACATAAAAAACATTTATAGGAATGACTCGAAAACTGAAGGCTAATTTGGTGGAAATATACTGTTTATACCTAGGCATACTTAAGAATGAGTACAACTCATAAACTTCGTAATAGCGCACCATCTGGTATCACTAAGGATCTTAACTGATGGTAAATAAAATACCAATACTCCTTGCAATCACGTAAAAGTAAGGTTAGTAACCACAAGTCTTACAGGGAATGTGCATGTGAGGTATGCAAAACGTTCAGCAAAAGCCGTGAAGTCATCGAAAACCTGACTTATGCTAGTTGCTCAGCCACGTCTGTTAGTGACGACAACAACGAAAAAGTTAAATAAATGGAGCTTAAAACTCAACGTGTTGGCGTCAGATATACAGCAGAAGGTCTCTAAAATCTCTTAAGAATTAACTTTTTATTATAGCTAATGTTTCAGCAATGCAGCATGTCAATGCTAAACTTTTACCAGAAGGTCTGAATACGCCGACACATTCTAGCGTTATTATGACTAACTTGTTAGCCAAATACGATACGAGAGTAATTGCGTTTTATTCGTCAGATTTGGCGCCATGTGAGTTTTTTCTGTTAAAAAAAGTAAAAAGTCTGCTTTGAGGAACACACTAGAAGTCCATTCAGTATCAACTTCATTGAATATCTACGTAACTGCGCTGTAATTATTATTCCGTGTAGTATTTGTGAATATTACATCCGAGACTACTTCACTTAACATTTACTACTGTGATCAAATTGAAAGGTAGAATTTCAAGTAAGTTGGTTGTATTGTTGGTGAGATCTATGCTAAATTTCACGTCAAAATATTCATTAGTATTTGAATATGCGTCGTTTTGAGAGGCTCTAAAAGTGAATTCTTCAATTTTTTTTATGTCTGAATTGATTGAACAAGGAAGTGCGATAATGCATTCGTGATCAGTTTGCAACATTTTCAACTAATATCGTGCCAAAGCTACGGTATTCGCCAGGTTTACAATCGTGTAACTTCTGGCTATTCAGCAAATTCACATGACCACTCCGAGGACACCGAGGACACCGTTTTGACTCAATTGAGGATATAAAAGCTGAATCGAAGATGGCTTTGATGGCCATCACGAGGGAGGATTTTTCCAAATGCCATGATGACTGAAAAATTCGTTGGCATAAGTGTATTGCAGCGGGGGCGGATTACTTTGAACGAAATGAAATAGATAAAACTCGCGAAGTATAAATTAAAAATTCACTTTTGAATTTGATCACAATGTATACAGGGTATTCCATACCAAATCGACTACTTTTGAATCCGATCCCTTTAGACTTTGCTGAAACTTAGCCATCCTTTTCTGCCTTTTGAAAAACATTTTTGAGAATTTTTTCAAAATTTTTGGTCGAACTTCAAAAAAGGTTATGAATTTTTAAAAAAAATGGCTTTTTTATTTTCAAGTAGCCACAACTTTTGTAGAAATTGACTTTTGAGGACCTTTTTTTAATTTTTGTTTTTGAATGAACTTTTCGAAAAAATACACGAAAAAAACTTAACACGATCAATTATATTAAAAAAAATCGGTTTTTTAAAGTAAAATCATTTTTTGGAAGTTCGCCATTGTTTGGAAGTTCGCCATTTTTTGGAAGTTCGCCATTTTTGTTGTTATTTTTTTTTTTGCCTCAAAAAAAAACTTCAATTAACTTGACAACTATCTCTGCCAATCCCGGAGTGGGCCGATTTTTTTTAATATTTTTTTATTTATTTAAAAAAATTGTCAAATTTTCAAAAATGAAAAAAAAAGTTTTCTGTAAACTTTATTTCTATCATATAAAAAATATAATTGAACGATTTAATGATATAATATTCTCAATTTATAGACTTAATTTACGAATGGTCCCTGTCCCTGTGTAGTGCTGTCGTGGATCATTTATATCTAAAAAATGGTTCATTGATATACGACCTTCTTCTTTTCATAAATAAATATATATATCTACATATAAAATTACATTTATAAAATTAAAACACGAGGTGAAAGTATCCAAATTTCTATTCTAGCATTTAGAAATAGGTCAATCACACGTTATTTACATATTTCATGCTTAAAAAGGCAATTTCTTTTAGTCGTGCATATATGTATGCATTTTTACTGTGTTGCACTTAAATATGCAAATTTGAGATTGGCTGAAAATATTTTAAAATACTGTTGTATTTATGAAATGACATATTTCACATTTTCTTAAATTTACATTTGGTGCATACTTAATTGAATTCTAATAAATTTAGATTGTTGTGAAGAATGTTTATATAAAATACCAAAATATTGCAAATGAATAACTGAAGCCATCCAAAATGGAATGAAAATAGATTTCAACAACAAATATTCCAATGAAATGGAAAATAAGTCTTTATTTCATTTCGAGTTGAGCAATATCGATTTGACTATTCACACTAGTGGAGAACATCTTCTTCCTTATTGGCGTATACACCGCTTACGTGGTTATAGCCTGGAAGTCGGACAATAATTATTATATAATTTTGAGCTTTGCGTCTACGAAAAATACCAGCTGCGCCTCATATATAGAATGATCTCGAAAAAAAATTAATTATCATATGAATACTAAGCTTCATTTTCACCTATATATTGAATTACAGTAAAGCAATATAGAGTTTTAATGAAATATTTTGCTGAGTATTAAATTACAACACAGATTTCATATAAAATCAACTTATATTTATATTTTTTAAAAACATTTTAAAAAATTTCCAATATTTTATTTAGTTTTTCATAAAATATGTGGTATCCATTTACTAATAAAATTTAATTGTCTTAAATTTATTTTTGGCAGTACGCATACAGTACGCTCTCGCTAATAGCAATAAACTTGTAAAAAACTAACCGGAAGCAGAAGGAAAAGGAAATAGAAAGTGTGCTGAACATTTTCATTGAAAGTTGTGGCCGGGTAAATGCTCGTATAACACGGTATTCTTGTGAAGTATGTAAGTAATACTCGTATAGACAGCTTCGTCTAAGTGGTTCCAGAGATAACGATCTAAGAGCAACCAATTTTCACCAAAAAAGTCACAAAAATATCCAATATTTATGTAAGAAACTTTTGCATTAGAAAATTAAAAGATGGTCGAGAGTTGTTAGTGCCAATAAGAGATGGTTTGAAGGGGGTATTCTATTATATTTAAAGTTTAGAAATGAAAAAGAAACCTCCAAAGGATTTTTAAAAATTAAAATTATTTTAAGAGCTACAGTTACTTTAATGACGCAGTACCTAGCCCGGTAGGTAGGTAGACTTACTTTTTTAAACGCGTTTTTCTCAAATCCTTGTGTTAACCTTATTTATATAATCCTTTATCGTTCCTACCAGCATCGTGTCAAAATTTTTGTTTTTAATATTTAAAAAAAAAATTTAGGAATTTCAAAAGAAGCGTAAAAAATTATTTTTGTTTTCAAGCAGTCGTCATTTTTCAAAAAAAAAAAAAAAAAACAAAATTTTCGTGTTCACGGACTATAACAGCATCCTTACTGATTAAGAATATCTTTTTATATATTTTTTTTTTCAGACCACCAGGAGAGTCAGTATCACCGGGACGCGCCAGGTTTTTTACACCTATACTTCCCCTCCTATAATTATTTTAATTTTTAATATTTTTTTGTAAAATTTTTTTTCTGTATTCCTAAGATATTAATAAAAACACCATACAAAATGGATAGTAAAAATATTTTTGGTTTTATTTTAAATAAAATTCAAAAAACTGCCAAAAATTTGATTTCTAGAGGGGAATACCCCCTTAAATTAAAAAATAATATACCAACACTTCAAATACAATATGATTGATAATACCAAACTAGACTAACCATTTTTAACTTAGTTCAAAAAAAAAGTTCTATCGTTAAATGGGGTTCCAAGAGATCATATGTGCTCAGAGCGGGATATCAGTAACTAAGAATTCGACAATATGGTATAGAAAGAGAAAAGAAGAGCATTGAGGCAAGTTCCCAACCTCAAAAATATAAATATGAATTTGTCATCAATAGTCAGTCGGCCGTATTTTAAAACATATCTACAAAGAAATATATAAATTTTGATTTTTATTTTTCAAAATGAACTAAAACTTTTATTTTATCTAACTCTGGCATATCATTTCACATTAAACACTCGAGTCTACAGAAGTCTTCTTTAACATTTCATTTCATTTTGAAATTTGTCGTGAATTTTATTTTATATATCAATCACTGTTATCGACAGTGCACTGTACTTTAAAAAAAAAAATATTGTCAATTCAATTTCAGATTAGCTGCATGCCACTCATATAACACAAATGTAAAAAAATTGATTGACAAAATCTGCAGTTATTTATATTTTTGCGATTACTGTCAGCTTTGTAACCGAATCAGATTGAATTTGCAATGTAAAGCCATAATTTTGGAAAATTTTTTCGTGCATGCTAGTTTAATATACATAGGTTCGCAGTTCAATTACCCAATAAAAATTTCATTAAAATATTTTTTTATAAATATTTAATTGACCTTTTTAAGCGATGCATTCATTATATAAAAGTAAATGGCAGAGCATAGGTATGAATACATATGTATATACCAAAATGTTACTCATACGCCATGTGGCACTATATTGAATTTAATAAAATTACAATTTCAGTGTTTAATTGGGACGCATTTTGTAAAAGAATTTTAAATGTTTTCAATGAACGAATGACCACTATTACATACAACATATGAATTTTATATGCTTCTCTACAGTTAACATAAACAAAAGTTAGAAATTTGTTATTTTAACTTAAATATAAATACTTTGTATTTATGTTTTTATAGACAATAGAAAATACGTATCAATATTGAACAAGTAAGGTAGAATTCTCTCTCTCTTGAAATCAAAGCTAGGAAAATACCTTAAGAAGTAACACGTCAACCGGAAAAATTCATATCAAAGTCAAAATATTGTAACGAAATTTATCATTTATGTGTGTATTGTGGGCGACAATAACTGTATTATTACCACAGCAGACCGGAGTTATACACTCATTAAAGCTTCAACTACTTCGCAAAAAATTAAAAAAAAAAAACTGCTGTTTAGTCAAAAAAATAAACTACTCAAAAAGTGATTGTCAAAGTTTTTTATTTAACTGGGTAGAGAGTAAGGAAAAGTACACCACTAAACAAGTTGCGGAACGTAATTCGCCTAAATTTTGGCCGAACCCGCAATTCTGGGTCTAAGCAGTAACATTATGTAATATTTTTTGATGAAAAGAAATAAAGTTAGAATAAAATAAAAAAAACAAATTAATAAAAATTAACAAGTAGATAATCAACTTGTATATTTGTATTTTTCACATAGATTTTATGGTTTTAATACAAATATTGAAACTAGATCATTTTACATATTACCACCAAATTTGCGATATAACTTTTTTATGGGACAGGTAATTTTGAGTTAAACCGTTTTTAATCCTTCAAAATTCAACCACTCTACTTCTCTTCCTCTTCCCGATGCCAGAACGCAAGTCAGTTATTTTTAAAATGAAATTAAAATCTATCCATGAATGTTAAATATTAATAAAAGTGCGATAATTATATAACTAAATACTAATTTACATACAAGATGACAAAGAAATTTGGAATATGGATGTGATACTGCCCACATTTTGGTGCAAATCCATAAGTCAAGACCTATTTGCCGATGTCAACCAAATTTAGCACATAATTCCTTGATATTCCTATGTTCTAGTGCGAAAAGGAGCGAAATCGGACTACAGCCGCACATAATTCCATTAAACACAATTATAAATTCCATTTGATTCTTTCACTTTCCAGTATGGAGATCAATAACCAATGAATGTACAAGTATAAGGATGAGACTTTGCTCTAAGAGTCCGCTTAAAATATACCCTTTTATTATAGTCATAAACTAAATAACTAAAACTATTCAAGCCCCCAGATACCTAATATGGATCAAAGTTCTAATCGCGATATTTTTTTCGAAAATTTGTCAATTTGGATAGACATACTTGTATTATAAAAATAGGAGAGAAGCTATTTCCAATATTAGTACGTCTGTCTGTAAAATCTGTTGAATCGGATTAACAATTTCTTCTGCCCCATAAATGGTACATAATACAAAAATTTTCAAACTCCAGTTGACTTAATACCGCATGCCAGAACGCACGTCATGAGCCCTTGATTTTGAAAGTGGTATAAGTCAAAAATTTTAAAAATCTAATTTATCAGCTATTACTTATAAATCTTAATAAAATAACATAATCTGAAGAGATTATCAGCATGCCATGCAAATTAACTCTTTAAAATGTGTTTATTTTTATACCCTGAACAGGGTATATTAACTTTGTCACGACGTTTGTAACACCCAGAAGGAAGCGTCGGAGACCCTATAAAGTATATATATAAATGATCAGGATGTTGAGCTGAGTCGATTTAGCCATGTCCGTCTGTCTGTCCGTCTGTCCGTCTGTCTGTATATATACGAACTAGTCCCTCAGTTTTTAAGATATCCTTTTGAAATTTTGCAAATGTCATTTTCTCTTCAAGAAGCTGCTCATTTGTCGGAACGGCCGATATCGGACCACTATAGCATATAGCTGCCATATAAACTGAACAATCGGAATCAAGTTCTCATATGGAAAACTTTCGCATTTGACAAGATATATTCACGAAATTTGGTATATAATATTTTCTAAGGCAAAAATGTAGTCTCCGAAGAAATTGTTCAGATCGGCTAACTATAGCATATAGCTGCCATACAAACTGAACGATCGGAATCAAGTTCTTGTATGGAAAACTTTCACATTTGACAAGATATATTCACGAAATTTGGTATATATTATTTTCTAAGGCAAAAATGTAGTCTCCGAAGAAATTGTTCAGATCGGCTAACTATAGCATATAGCTGCCATACAAACTGAACGATCGGAATCAAGTTCTTGTATGGAAAACTTTCACATTTGACAAGATATATTCACGAAATTTGGTATATATTATTTTCTAAGGCAACAATGTAATCTCCGAAGAAATTGTTCAGAACGAGTTACTATAGCATATAGCTTCTATACAAACTGGACACATAGTTACTAACAGAAATGCACCTGTGAAGGGTATTTAGCTTCGGTGCAACCGAAGTTAACGTTTTTTCTTGTTTAGTTGTTAACTGAAATACAGATATTGTTCGTTTTGATAGTGCTATAAGTCAGTGTGTTCGCAAAGTAATTTTGTCATGTCTTCAGATAGTGGTTTAGGTATGATGATGTAAAACTTTTAATGTAAAAACCTACTATTTTAAGTTAATTGTAGACATTTTACGGCGAATAAGTATAAATAATGCTCCCAAGAAATGGAAACGAATGAGAATGATATCGTCTTCTGATGAATCAGCTCATAGTTAAAAGTGAATTCGGAACCCTTACAAATGGAAAAAAGCAAAATGAAATCAAGAAAGAGGACACGCAACCACACTTATGCACAAAATATAAGAAAAATGAAGAGAAATCGTGGAGTGGAATATGAAACAAAAAACTCTAAGCTCGTGAGTGCTAAACTTTTCGAAAATATAGATTGTCTTTGTTCCAAAAAGTGTTTAAATGGAATCGAATATGAAGACAGCAAAGCTAATTTTGATTATTTTTAAAATTTAGCAAGTTTCGAAAAACAGAATATGTTTCTGTATGGTTTGATTAGAAAACAATCAATAAAACAAAAACGCCCCAGAAATCACAAAGGATATATAACAAAATGGGGTCTTAAGTTTCAACTATGTAAGAGTTCGGAAGTTTCTGTTTGCAAAACTTTTTGGATACTTTCAAAATATCTAACAGAAGATTAAGTCGTGCCTTAAATTCTAAAACACCTGGAATGGATGGTCTTGGCAAAATCTAGAAACTTCTGACTTTTTCAGCATGTGAGAGTCATTACACGCGATCTCATTACACTTCAGGCCGAAAGTATCTAAGTGCTGACTTAGATATTCGAAAAATATATGGGCTATATATGGAAAAATGTGATGAAAATGTACAGGAGTGGACTTATAGAAAACAAGAAAAAACGTTAACTTCGGTTGCACCGAAGCTAAATACCCTTCACAGGTGCATTTCTATTAGTAACTATGTGTCCAGTTTGTATGGAAGCTATATGTTATAGTTAACCGATCTGAACAATTTCTTTGGAGATTACATTGTTGCCTTAGAAAATAATATATACCAAATTTCGTGAATATATCTTGTCAAATGTGAAAGTTGTCCATACAAGAACTTGATTCCGATCGTTCAGTTTGTATGGCAGCTATATGTTATAGTTAACTGATCTGAACAATTTTCTCGGATATTACATTTTTGCCCTAGAAAATAATCTATACCAAATTTGGTGATGATACATTGTCAAATGCGAAAGTTTTCCATATGAGAACTTGATTCCGATCGTTCAGTTTATATGGCAGCTATATGTTATAGTGGTCCGATATCGGCCGTTCCGACAAATGAGCAGCTTCTTGAAGAGAAAATGACGCTTGCAAAATTTCAAAAGGATATCTTAAAAACTGAGGGACTAGTTCTTATATATACAGACAGACGGACAGACGGACAGACAGACGGACATGGCTAAATCGACTCAGCTCAACATACTGATCATTTATATATATACTTTATAGGGTCTCCGACGCTTCCTTCTGGGTGTTACAAACATCGTGACAAAGTTAATATACCCTGTTCAGGGTATAAATATTTAATACTGAGTTCAACCTAAATTTTCAAACTCCTCGTAAAGACACGTGCCACAAGTGTGATTCGATAAAACTAAAAATTTAAGCATCCAGTAATGAAGACGAGAAGTTGCATCTTATGGAAATTCATGACTCCCATTTTAAAAGTGCCGAACAGGCTAGAAAAAGTTTAACAGATGACATACAAAAAACAAAAGATAACCCGAGTGAAAATTACGGATTCACATTTGACCTACAGAAAGCGCTTCCTTATCCAAAACTTTCTGTTCCGGTTGCTTACTATAAGCGCAAAATGTATGTATACAATTTAGGGTTTCATAATTTCCACAATGGAAATGCTAAAATGTATGCATGAGATGAAACAATCGCCTCAAGAGGATCACAGGAAGTTGCGTCCTGCATCTTAAAGCACATTCGGGACATTACCACTGAAAAGCATATAATATCTTACAATGATGCCTGCTTAGGACAAATCGAAACATTAACATAGCTTTAATATGGTTGAAAATTGTTCAGTCATCTGATAACAATGTTGAAACATTTGATCATAAATTTATGGTATCCGGCCATTCTTTTTTGCCGAATGATCGGGATTTTGGTTTGATAAAAACTAAAATTTAAAAAGTCGAGTTATTTATATATCCCTGAGCATTATTATAATTTAATAAAATCATGTAAGATGAGAAACCCATTTTCGGTAGTATAAATGGATCAAAAAGATTTTATTTCTACAAGACAACTAAAAGAATCAACGAATAATAGAAAGAAAAACATCAATGGAGAAGCTGTGCCTTGGTTAAAAATACAATGGATCAGATTTCTAAAAATGTCCCATAAAAGATGTTTTATAAAACTTCCTTGGATGACAACTTCGAAGTCAAAGTATTAGACCTCTCAAGTAAAAAAGGAAGACCTAGAATATACGGAAATATTGATTTACCTTTAAACCAATAACAAAAGAAAAACTTAAGGATATGATGGATCTACTACCCTATATTCCACCAATTTTTCACAAACACTTTATTTTCCTAAATACTGATGAATAATTTACTTAGTCACAATGAAATGAGTTTGAATGAAATGTTAATTCCTAATAAAATTGTTTCATTGGTGGTATAATTCCTTTAAAAAGTCATGCAGTTAATTTTGAAAGGGGTACAAGTCATTTAAAACCTTTCAAAACCACATTTTCTTTTAAAAATGGCTACAAATTTCACAATCATAATAAATATTTGTTTGTTGGGTCTACTTTACTGTAGAAAAATAATAATCCATAATGCAAGAATATTTTTTAATCATTTAAAATGCAAAACTCTAAATATCTCGAAACAAAAAAAATATGACTTGTACCACTTTCAAAATCATGGGCACATATATTGGCGAAAATCAGGAAGAAAACTTGCCGTAGACCTCATGTAACTTACAAAACATTGCACTTAAAGATACTTCTCCGGTTTTGATCCTAGAAAGTTGCAGGAGCATAAAATGTTCGGTTACTCTTGAAATGTGCTTCCTTACTTGCTTCCTTTTTTATGTTTTATTCTTCGTTTAAAAAGAGTTTCAACCAACTTTGATTCTTTCACTTTTTACTATATTCAAAGGCGTTTGCACTGCTCTATCTGTTGTATCCTTTCTTGTACCTGTAGTACCTTGCACAAATCGTGTATTGTATTTTAAATTTTCTTTTGCATTATAATGGAAAAATTTAATTTAAATTTAATTTTAATTTATAATTGAATTAATGAACAACAGACAACAGATTTACAAAAAAGAAGAGTGACATTGACTCCCACAGCTATTTATTTTATTCAGCAATTCGTGGAAAGTATTTGTAAAGAATTTACAAATAAAGATAATATTATATTTCTAGCGAAAACTTGCCTCTACCTAAATAGTGTTAAATGTTGCCTTCTTTAAGTAAATATTTTCTAAAGCAATAGAAAAGAAGCGACTAGGCGGACTTTTCCTTGTTACTAAAAGCCTTTGACTTTATCAGCGCTAAAATCCTTTATTGATTCTAAATGGAATTTAATACAATAAAATATTAATGACATTTATTAGACATAAAAGGCCATTCGCTGCCAGCGGCGCTTTTCCACCTCTGACATTAATTAGATAAACGAATTTATTAATGTGCAAACAAAACAAGCAGCTGCAGTTGCTCTTCCCTGACTTTCCAGCCAGAATCGCTGCTATTATATCGTACATATATATGCAGTGATGTGTGAAATATAGGCATAAGACAAACATACGATATTAGAAGCAAATTCGATTGCTAGCGGACGGCATAAATTCACCATAATTAGCCGCACACTTGCTGCTGGCCATCAGAGGGCGGAGAGGAAGCTAGTAAGACACTGTCTAATTTTATATTTTTGCGCAAATATTTGCCAAACAGAAACACATAAAACACATATGCACATATAGAGACGTTTGCAGGTAATCTATTATGCATGCACGTGTGTGTGTGAGCAAATGAACTGGTACAAGCGGCATGCTTGCTTTTGGCTAAAGGAATAAAATCAGCAACAATACACACTTTTAATTAACACAAAAACCTCATCACACTCAACATGCGCACTCATTTGCAACACTAGCAGCAAATTCCCCAACACAAGCGCACACACTCACACAACACTGTGCACACAAATTAGATACAGACACATGAGTGTGTATGTGTGCGTGTGTGGTCACACACAGGATGCTTCTTTATCCTTTTCACAGTTCTCTATTTCATGCCATCCCAACTTACACTCGAGCGGTTTGGCTGTTCCACATTGAGTGTGCAGATAAGACCGCCACTGGGTTGGCATGTAAATAGCCAACTGGTGAAAAACACGCTGCGTTCACGCGCTCGCTCATACTCACACTTCCACCTCCATTCATTACATTATGCTGCTAATGTATGGAGATATTCATACATTTTCTTCACTTTTGTGTTATTAAACAAATTTTGTGTTTTGTTTTAGTTTTGTTTTGTTTTGTTTGTTTTCTCATTCCTCTCACTGTTTTGAATATTTTGTTTTGTTTTCGTTGTTTGTGTTGTCAATGTGTTGATTTTTACTGGGGCTTTAAGCTTTAATCGAGTTTTGTTGGCGCCGGCTGCCAAAGGCTTTAGGTGAAAGTTTATTTCTTATTGTTTTTATACATACGCAAAATGCTATTTAGGATATAATAGCTTTGTAACCTAAGGGTTGTTTCTAACAGCAAACGTCAAACGGTCTAGAAATAGATTTACAATATATGTATTATATACTATATGCGTACGTATGTACATACTCAGGTTGAAGAATTAATTGTCGGGTTTCTGTCTGTCAGTCTACCAGTCCTTCAAAGGGAGGTTGCTATCAGAACGATGCTTTCAGAACGATGTCATTTAAAAGCAAAAATGGTTAACTAAGTTGTTAATTATTTTAATTCTCATAAATAATAAACTCGTCGGATCACACTTCTTCAACATCATCATCTAAATCTATAGTGCAGATCGGATAAAATCCAGTATTAAGCACGTCCAAACCAGATTGTCTTTGTACGATTTTAGAGCCAGTTCTAAGCCTGATAAATGGCGCAATACAGCCAAATTTTAGGTAAACTTGCATATCTCAATCCCTTTGAAATGAAAACATTTACCATTTTTAAAAACTCATAAATGGCAAATCAATCATGAGCAAAGGCACTCGTTTCAAATCCAATCTAACTCGTGTTTCTGGTTCACTTAATATCAAACATCTGGATTAGAAGACAGATATCAGAATAAAATTATATGAAACAGCAAATTATGTAATGTCGATCCTTATATTCCCCAAGGGCAAATACACTATCCAGACATATTCTGTTTGGAAAATTTTACTCGCACTATTTCACACACCTTTAACTACCAGCGTTTTACATTTTTTTTATATCCAGCTGTGACCGAACTTAGCCGCGCCCTACTTATCGATTATGTTTTTGTTTGAGTTCACAACTTGCTTTTTTCATATTCAACTTACTTCGAACTTTGGTGCTCTTGACTTCCGACTCTTAGGAAATCAACGCCCACACACATGTGGGAGGCTAAAAGCAGTGTGATTGACATTGTTTTGTTGGTTTAGGGTTACGCAATGTATGCCCGACACAATTTGTATACCTAACCGCAATTAATTATATTTTGGAGTGGCCTTAATGTACTTAAATGGCTGGAAAATATTATAGTTCAGCCTAGTTGCTGTAGTGACAGACGAATTTCAACAAATGTTACGAGTTGACAATCTTTGTTGGGATGCAAATCCTTATCCGTTCCGGTTAAGTATACCTGATAGCCGTTTCCAGTTTTCCTTTCTTGTTTTATGGAAAAAAACTAAAGGTATTTGAGACCGATTTTATTATTATTTATTATTAGATACGTCTGTTCGGACGACGAATTTAAAATAACGTTTAAAGGGAATAAAAATAGCAGTAATATTTGTCAGTCAAACAACCACTTGAAGTAGTCTCATACATATTTTATTTTTTTGCCCTGAAAAGGGTTTACGAAAGTTGCCACGATATTTGTAACTCCCAAAAGGAAAACCAGAGCCCTATTAAATAAATATATTCGTAATTGGTCAGCATGACGAGCTGAGTCTATGTAGCCATTTCAGTTCTCTCTGTCCGTCGTTATATGTCGTATATACTTTCTTTCCTTACTATCAACTGCTCATTTGTCGGAACCGCCGATATCGGAAAACTATAGCATAATGCTGCCATATAAACTGACCGATCCAACTGAAATCCATGTATGAAACCCCACTTTATTTGATAACATAAATTCACGAAACTAATCTTCGAACGTATGGTTCATAGCGGACAACTATAGGGTAATTTTCGCAGCAAAAAAGAGCTTAAGTTAGTCGAAACCGAAGGTTTGGTAAAACTAATTTCTAGAGTATTTCGAATGGGGAGGAGACAGATCACAATGTTCTAATAAATACATACATGTGAGAAAGTGTTTTGATTCAACTTCATAATACTTCCCATTATATTCCTATTTCAAGGATTTAAGTATATAGGGCATAATAAGTAGAAACATTTTCTTTAGGCACCTGTACGCAGAGGCAAAGCGAAAAATACGCTGGCAGTTGACTAAGCTGAGTAGTGGTAGCTATCCTTTATGGAAGTGATCACGCATAAAAGGAAGAAATGGCGGTGAGAGACAGTACATCGGTGGTAGCGATGTGCCAGTCTAAATTAGATAAATAAAAGGGTTTGCACCGCGACTTAAGTTCTATTCCCCTTAGTCCCACCGATTCACTTAGTCCAGTCATATTGCTATTGAGGCGATGTGATCCCTATTTCGAAACAAGAATGTAAAAGCCTTCATCCTAGAGACTGCTGTGCAGAGCACTAAGCTTTTTGAGCTTAGAAACGCCACTGTAGAAGGCAACAAATAGTATGAGTTTGTCACTTGGAAGGTTGAAACCACACATAAGCAACTTGGCTTGGCGCATGCCATGGAAGTGGTGCCAATGACCTTCCCTACCAACTCCTTCATCCTTGTGAAGCAGCTTATTTATGGTATGGGGACCAATCGGAATGTACGGCCGAAGCTGCGAAGTGGGCGAGCTTATCAACAAGTTCATTCCCGGTTATACTTTTGCGACCGGGAGTTCTATACACTCCCGCACCAATAGCGATTTGATCTCGTATGCAAAGAACGCTTTCAGTGCTCCTTGACTGTCGCTAAGTATAAATATACATTCATTGCTGTAGTTGCATTGGAGGTTTATATCTACTCTACGGCTTATACAAAAGACCTCTGCTTCGAATATGCTCGAAAAACTACCCAAAGTTATGGAGAGTTTGGTGTGTCTTACGCCAATATTCTTCAACGTTTTCGAGTCGTCGGTGTACCATTTGATTGTACTATCCTTAAGCAGTACCTCGAGAACGCAGTCGTTCCTTTCAGCCTTTCTGCTGAGGATTACCTTGAACTTCTGAAGTTTACGCCTATTGTAAGAGTCCAAGCTAAGCTGAAGTTAGTAGCTAGCAGAAAACAACATGGAAAAATGATTGTTAGCACTAACCCCCTGTAGGCTTAGAAAACGTTTGTACAATATGATAATGGAGTCAAAATAATACTTAATTCTTAATTGTGTTATACTTTGGGACACAACTCTCACTCACTGGAAGCCAATCAATAGGGTTCAGAGGATCGCTGCGCTGTGCACGACGGAAGTTTTAGGAACAGCTCCAAGGGCGGCTCTTGAACTGGTACTAACCTACCACATATTGACCTCTTTGTTGAACAAGAAAGAAGGCTCAAATTAAACGAAGGAAAAGATGGCTTGCGATGGATTTGGTGTGGGAATATACTGTTCAGAGTTAGGTATAAGTCTTTGGTATTGTGAAAGCCGCGGAGCTGGCTCCTAATGCACCTGCAGGCAATTGCATAGTCAATATCTACGTAGACATCCAAGCAGCAATCATGGCAGTAACCTCGTAACTCATATCAGCCAGAAGTGCCTTGGAGCGCAGGACAGCAGGAGAAAATGTTGTCAGAAGTGAGCAACTTCACTTCCACAGGGTGCCAGGCCACAAAGGCATCGGGGGTAAAGGTATAGGAGACAAGGTTGCCACAGCTAACAACCGAAAACGTGATCAACATTACATTGTCTATACGACGACCTCGACAGAATTACCATGCTTATTCAAAAGAGCAAAAGTCAAGTAGATCGGAAGAACACAAAATTCCTATTGGCACTCGATAAAAGAGACTGTAGGAACATGATGGGAATACAAACTGGTCAATGTCTGACGGCGACACACGAACGCAGAATGGGGCTGACAGATCGCAAAGACTGCAGGAAATGCCTAGAACAGGGCGCCAGGGAAACAATGGAGCAGCTCTAGTGCATTTTTCTTCTATTGGAAAGACTAAGCTATATGCATTTAAGGTCCCCACAGTGCGATACAGTGGAGGAGGTATTTATTAAAATTCGCGTACAGCGCAGGTATTCTAAAAGATGACTACTAATCTTGGACTTAGTAAGTGAACTCTATCTGGTTTCGCAAAGAACCAAACTGGGCTATGCCTGGCTTATTGGCCTACTAAATTAACCTAATCTAATAAAAAGCGAAATCCATAAGTCCACAGAACATACCACCAACAACATTTTAACGACTTAAAGAGAGAAGCTCAACACTTCTCCTAGTTTCCAATTCACATTTAAATTATATTGTACTTTCTTATTTATGCCTCAACTTTACTCCCTGACTTGCCGTACTCTTTATCGTCGCAGCAGTATCTTAACAAATTTCCGTTACGTGTACAAGAACTGTAGGTGCTGAATGGAGGTGGCAACACAGGGGTTTGCTTTAATTACTTTTTTTTGTAATAATTTCCTGTGCGTCGAAAATTTTGCCACATCAGAGAAAAAAAAAATGCGTTTACCGCCACACTATATTTCCGTGTTTCCAGGCGGCACCAGCAATTAGCACAGGGGCTTTGAGTACTCGAGAGGCATGCCGCAATGTGTGCATGTCCTTTGTAAACGAGCCAGCTAGGTGGTGAGCGGCGAGCGACCAACGCACGTAGGCACTTAACATTACAAACAAAGCCTCAGCAATAACTTTAACGTCGCCA